>OZ023263.1:94483556-94761056 GCA_964006375.1 Tillus elongatus | reverse complement strand
TTTTAAACAGAGAGTTTCCAGAGCAATGGATTGGTCGTAGAGGTGCCAGTGAGTGCCCCCTAGATCACCGGATTTAACTCATTTCTATGGGGCCATTTAAAGAGTAGAATTTACGCAACAGAACCGGAGTCTCTGGAAGAATTACGACGACGCGTTGTTGAATAATGCCGTCTAATAACTCCACAAATGCTCCAGAATGTCAGAGCTCGTTTTGAACAAAATTTGTACTTTTGTATGGAAGCTGGTGGTCAACAATTTGAACACGTACTTAACTGAATAAACATTTTTGAACGCTTGGTTTTGTTTTTTTAGTTTTTTGTTAACGAAAAATTGACTGATTATTGCATTTCTTATCACAATGAATGAAATACGTTCGTGCAACTCCAACTGTGGATAATTTTCAAACGAGTTGATAAAACTTTAAAAAAAAATTAGTGTACTGAATTCAGAAAAGAAAGATCTTTCAAATGCTGTAACACTCGACCCATGTTCCCCATTTGAAATATAAGGGTTGTTATCACCACCCTTAAGGGGTTGAGGTGGCAAAGTTGAGTTTTATGTCAAAACATTTTCCCCTCAATAATGAAATTAACGTGTTTCAGAGTTTCTTAAAAAAATTCTCTGGACGCAAATCGGTCTGTTTCGTTTGCGCCACCCTGTATATATATATATATATATATATATATATATATATATATATATATATATATATATATATATATATATATATATATATATGTATGTATGTATATGTATGTATATATATATATATATATATATATATATATATATATATATATATATATATATATATATATATATATATATATACGTATATGAAGAACATAAAGAAAAAATATGTTAATATGTTTAAGCAAAATACTCAGACTCTTGTGATATGTGCATATTCTCTTTCTCTCTCTCTCTCTCTCTCTCTCTATATATATATATATATATATATATATATATATATATATATATATATATATATATATATATATATATATATATATATATATATATATATATATATATATATATATTTGCTCTCAAAGTCTCAAATAAAGAACCCAATTTCTCAGTAGAAACAGTCCGTATTTCTGTAATTTCTATTAGGGTCTTGTATAGTGATTAGTTTATGTTGACAATAACGGCTGTAAGTTAAACATGTATTCCGAGCCCAAAACTAGTTGTACGAAGTTAGACAAGATTTGTTGACATAATTACCAGAACCAAACAGCCACATGTTATTTAGATAGCTACTAAACCAACGGAAACCCCTTCGCTTTAATTAAGTTATTTACGAAATTTGTTTTTGTGACTTTATTGCTGTTTATCGTTGTTTCATGTTTGCAGTACCAAGCAGGCTGACGCAGTAAGTACGTTGTGGTAGTAAATTTTCATAATATAGTTTTCTTTCAAAATGGATAAAAAAGACAATAAGAATTATGTAAGTCTATGATCAAAGATGTCGGGAACATCATACGCAATGAAACCACATCGTAGCGGCACAGTTAGCATATGATAATTATATAGTATAAATCTTACCTTCGTCTCTTTTATGAAATATTTGAAAATGAATTGTTATCATGTATAGGCTACAACCATCCCATTTTTGAAATTAAGAAAATGTAACAAAAAAAAAAACACTATCATGTTGTCAGATTTATTTAGCGGTTACTTAATCTTAGGCAGTCGAATAAAAAGTGAACAAATTGGCTGAAGGAATGTGAAAAAATGTTCGGGACGCAGCAAGTGCGTTATTGTAGCGAATTTTCAAAGAATAATATATCATAGTGATTTAGCCTTATATTAAAAGTTAGAAAACGTTATTTTATTTAATTAGGAACGGTAAAAAATAAGGTAAAGAAGGGCAAGCAAAAACATGACCTAACGTAAATATTTATACAATAATTTGGATACAAAACTCACACAAAACAGTTAATAAACAGGAAATATACTCAACAAAAAATACACTAGAAAGCGGAACACAAAAAGATTCCTGTGTTTCATGCATTGAGGGTGATTGTATGCATGCAGAAGGGAAAGAAGAACCCCCAGGATGAAGAGGGTTTCTGCCCCCTCACCCAAACACATGGGGGTGTTCTATTTCCCCTTTTTCATGCATATAACTACCTTCAAAGCATAAAGCACAAGAAAATTTTGTTGTGAGCAACCCCCAAGAAATACTGGACCTGGGCGAATATGGGTGTTGTTCAGGGCAGACAGGGTTTAAAGGAAGTATTGCTGCAAAATGTGAAAAACGCATCTTTTCAAAGTCCGACTAAATGTTTTTTTTAGCATTTTCCGCTCAGGTTTCCTCTCCGCCCAGCAACCCTATTCATTCTTGGTCGCTTAAATTTCTTAGGGGTTGTTTGCACCAAATTTGCCTTGTGGCTTGTACATCCAAGGGGGGTTCTCAGCACGTTTCTGAAAAAAAATCTAAAAACCCCCCTTGTAAATTGTAAATTTACCGAAATTACATTCCACATTGTCCCCTATAATGTCTTTTTCAGATAATATCGAATACAGCACTAAAGTAAATAAATTCACTTGCTGTTTCACTCCTCTTTTATTTTTCTATTACATATATAAGCACAAGATAAGTAAGTATAATAAAGGCTGGACCTTAATTAACATTGGGGCTACACAAACTTAAAAGTAGCGCACATTTTAGATCGTGTCTTTGTGCACACAAGATTAGTAAAATAAATTTATAAAATCAAATAAAAAACAACAGTTTTACGATATTATTTTAAATAAACCAATATGAATACGTTACGCCTCTATTTCGCAATTCGTGAGTGTATGAATATAGGTTTTGTCCAAGACTACACGGAAATGCGGTCGTCGCCGAAAGCAAGCACCTTTTAAATTAAGCTCGATAGGCTTGGACGCTAAATAAACGTAGGTATGTCTAATTTTAAGCGCGACTGTACCTGTTTGAAACGTACAATATGAGAAATACAGAAATACGCTATAATGCGCTAATTACTAAACTCGATAAACATCGATAATAACAATGATGGATCCAGTAACTTATCTATCAGTATCGTTCTCATTTTGTGAGCAGGTTTTGATACTCGCAATGCACATTGTCGCATGCTAAAATTCAGCGCTTTTGAAAGCAAACATTGTCCCGGTATTATAAAAGAAATGGGCCAGGTCTGACAATCTACCAAATTGTTAGTTGATTGTAAACATATCTCCATCTATAACATTTTGTGTTAACTAGAGCTGTTGTGACAACATACTACCTGGTTCCGCACCGAGATGGCGTCCCTGTCTACGTTCTCATACAATAGTACTTGTAACTTTAATTGTTTAGATTTTTATCGACCATTTATTTAAATATCATAGCAGTACAGGTAACATAATCTGTCTTTGTCCAACATTGTAGATATTTCATTACAGAATTTGAAGTCATGTCGAGGATGATTTTAATTTTGCTTACTAAAATACTTGAAAATTGGTATAGAACCATGTCTGTCTATGCTCTTTCAAGTTGTAAATTTTCGTTTCAATCACAAAGAATTTGAGAGATATTGCGTTTTAAAAAATATTTTTTAATTTTTTTGTTAAGAACAATTGGGCGTTAAGATCTGATGAACGAACTCATCCAAGTCATTAACAAAATAAGGTTAATTCCCAAATATGGTCCAAATCAGTGAAGTATTTTTTGAGATAATGGTTGGATACATACATACATAAATATATATGTATATATATATATATATATATATATATATATATATATATATATATATATATATATATATATATATATATATATATATATATATGAAAGTCTCACCATCGATGCCTATCTATTAGTGAATTTTCTTAATGAAAATTCACTGAAAATGAGTAAGTCCTTTTTTGACGTAGTCCTCATTATGTTCCCTGCGCCTCTTCCGCCGTTTTGGAAGTGCTTAAATGCCGAGAAAGTAGTTTTGGTCCTTGGAACAACCACGCCTTGTTACTATGTTCACTGCAAATTAATTGCCAATAGATAAAGAAATAAGTAAAAAAGTGAATAAATAGTTTTAAAAGTCCACGTATAATTGGGTAATTGAATAATGTATATGGGGCCCTATTCCATTCTAAGTAACGAAATAAGGCTCTGCTGGACCAACGACACATGGTGTCATAGTCTTAAAATATTTATTTAGTAATATGTCTCTATAGCAGGATGTTAAAAAAGTATATAAATTTTACAACTTAGCAGGCATTGAATAACCCTATAATAATAAACTATCCTGTATAATAATAGATAATAATAATATAAAATAATATAAAAAAGTATATATATATATATATATATATATATATATATATATATATATATATATATATATATATATATATATATATATATATATATATATATATATATATATATATGTATATATGTATATATAATAAAAAAATAATAAAAAAAAGGGTTTTCCAGAATATTGACATGCAGTTTGGGCTTGAGAAATGCCGCACCGGAAGATACAACCAGGTGTATATGATATGCAGAACGGCCACCAAATTGCTTCGATGCATGTGGAGGAGTGTTACAGCAAGCGAGAAAAATAAACCACTCGTTTAATCTTCTGCCCAGTATCCAGAAATGCATCATTCTTAACACCTGCAGTATAGTTAGATAGTCCCTGTTCCAGAACAGTGAGTGCTAAGTACTTGGTTTGTACCCGTACTATGGCATATAAATACCACGTGACAGAGAAAAAACATAAATAATAATAATAAAAATAATACACCCTTTATTTAAAAAATCGAAAAATGACAAACACAAGAAAACCAAAAGCTTCTATATATTTTCCTAGGTAACAAATTAAGGCCTAGACTATACAATAATTGCACAACAGCACAAAATCAACGTACAAACATTAAACTTAACCAATCCATAAGCCGTAAAGCTAAAAATTTAAATACACATAGAACCAAAAAAAGCGTATATATATATATATATATATATATATATATATATATATATATATATATATATATATATATATATATATATATATATCTTTGCTATTGCGAATATTCAACTTTTTTGGACCATTGTGAGCTGTGTTTTGTCCTCGTAAAATTAGTTCGCGGTTCCCTGTTTCATAGCCATATGGTGAGAGAATTTCAACAAATGCTCTGTTTTTTTAAACACTGCAAACTCATAAATATACATATATGAAGGTGACTGTAAGTATTTCATTTTTTATAAAGGTGGTCTTTATGACTCTCTGTGTCAATCCAAATAAAGATCTAATGCGTCTGTTTGTAATATTGCTATCATATTTATTTCAGAATAATTTCTCCACGCCATGATGCCATATATCAAAACTGAACATAGAAATGACATGCATTTAGGGCAACATTAGCATTAATGTGGTTTCTTACGATACGCAGCTGATAAGACAAGGAAGCAATTTTAGGAATCAAATGATCCGAATGGAGTTTCCAGATAAGTTTTGGATTTATCTTTACACCCAAAAATCTTACACTACTGACTCTTTCAATCTTGGTCCCTTTGTATTAAAAATTTTACAGTCGAACGAATATGAAGAGCGAAACAGCAAAAGCCTTGTTTTATTTAAATTTAGCGTAAGGCTATTGTCTGACATACCTCTGAAAATAAGACCTATAAAACAGAATTATAAGTTTAAACAAAAGGTTAGAGATTATGTAATGCAAAACTTTCACAAAATAAACAAATTATGTCTAGGGTGTACCGTGTACAGCACCAAAGGCAGTGTGTAATAATGCAGAGATTTAGGTCGTGTGATAAATTGCGTATCCAATCGTCTCAGAATGTGATTGTTCCACCCACATTGACTAGACTCATATGCTTGTAGAAAAATTCGAGGAAAATGTGGGAATGAGTGTGTGAGCGTGTGTGTGGGGATGCGTGTGCGCATGGTGGGTATTTAGGGGTGTGCATAAATAAGGATGGTGTCTTTACAATAGAAGCTATTATCCCGAGTTTGATCGCGCAGAATTTAAATTTGAATTTTACAATGAAACATACTTGTGTCGTTCATAATCGGCCAGATTACTGTTTAATAGAAGTGTACTTTAATAATTAGATGATAGATGTCCATATACCTACTTGTATTTTGTTTAAATGTGAAGCACACACAAAGCTATGCTTAAGTGCCACAGGTGAGCCATTACTGTTGATTTTTGTAAATATGTTTGTGCTTATAATTGTGTGAACTACTGTATATTGTATGAAATCTAAGAATAAAGTCATCCCTATTCGGGTGTTTGTTTTTGTTTCTTTAACGTCGGTATATTTCCGCGACTATGGCCAATCACCGACGCCAAGGCGCAGCTTCAACTCACTATCCTGGAAATTTTATCGAAACCCAGCCTTTCTGTAAGGAAGGTAAGGATATTTAACGTGCTCAATATCGCATGGACACGGGACTAACGGCTTCACGCCCCCTCGGAAGGGCGGAATGTGCATACATTCAACTTTCTCAAATACAATGCCACAATCTTGGTTGATGTTAATGTTAGTGTGTGCTGAAAAAGTAAAGGAGAACCCTGGGATCAAACTTAGTACCCTTTGGTTCAGAGGAACACGTTCTTACCACTGAACCACCGAGGTTCTTGTATATAAGTGCGATTATCTGAGGTATTTACGGTTGCCAATTAATTTTACACTTATTGGACTCGAATAAATTTGGGATACAATGCGCGAGATTTAAACAAATGTTTATACCGAAAAATTACAAAAGTGTTTGAATTATTTCAAGTTGAATATCACAAGAGTGTTTGAATTCTTTCAAGGACAAAAATATTTGAAAGATGGTCGTTAAAACTGTGTTTTAAAACATTTAGCATCATTCTTATGAAAAAAATGCCGAAAAAAATTTGACCGACTGTACTGTAGTGACTCAGGATTTCTTATTGGTTTCACTTTCAATGTAAACTTTTCTTTGTATGCATATAGGGATTTCAATTTATAAGTACATAATAAACAATATAAATATTTAATTTCAGGTTAAAAAATTAATACCATTTAGTTTTTAGTAGAACAAAAATGTTTTCGAGCTTCCTAGACCAAAGTTTATAACTAAAATACGATACAAAACAATTAATATATCATCAGTCTACATCGGCTAATTTTCCAAGACGGCTGGCTACAATTTATCAACACGCACCTCCATAGGTCACAATAAATTAAACAAAACGGACATTTTGTTAGAGTTTACAAGTGGACTAAACTAAGTATGAAGACATAATTTATAAAAATGCTTATAAATATTAAACAGCTAAATGAATAGATGTACCTGTCACCTCCACCATTTGTTGCAGGCGTAACCACTTCAGTAACAAACTTTTCCTTCTGATAAATAACAATCATTACGTTAAAGCACCATCAATATAGAAATAAAAGTTTTTCTTACATATAACATGCAAGCTTCTGTTTAGTGTTGAAAGCAAAAGTTCTTTATCGCGTGACAATCAGCAAACAGATTTGGGGCAAGATTTATTTGTATTTATTCATGAAAATTCGAAGTTTTTCTTATGTAAATATAGTACATATAATATAAACCACCATGCCTAAAAAAGTCATGAAGTGAAAAGAAATTCTCTTTTTAGTGAATTTCCATTAAGAAATATATATATATATATATATATATATATATATATATATATATATATATATATATATATATATATATATATATATATATATATCCATCTGATAACTCAAAAAATACTTGACCGATTTGGACCAAATTTGGGAGTTACCTTGATTGTGTTAATGGCTTGGATGAGTTCGTAGATGGGCACCGTGCGTCTAATTTTTCTTTGAAAAAATGTAAAGAAATTTTTGAAAACACAATATTTTTATGAAATATTAGAGTGATTCGAACGAAAATTTGCACATATATAGGAGACGTGATAATATACCTGTTAACCAAAATTCAAATTAAATGGCCCACGAGAAAAGGAGTTATTAGAAAATAAAGCTGTTAAACTAATAAACACTCTAAGATATCACTTCGAATTACATGAGGCATTTCACACGGTGGATGTTTCCAAGCATGGTTAGACTGTGAATGTGCTATTCTGAGTACATAATTTAAAATCGACCAAGTCACCTGACAATTAAATATAAATGAGCCGGGTTGCCAGATATAATAAAATTTCATTTGAATCTTAAAATGTAAAACATATGGTGATAACACATATTTCTACTAGTTATTGATGACAAATAAAAGTTCACAATAAATTAATCTATCCATTAAATGTCGTTTAATATTCATAAATGTTGAGTGACCAATTCTTCGTCTTATTTTCAAAAAATAATTACAATCTAATTTGTACAATCTGACATCGTTGCATGCGATGACAGCACAGTGCGAGCTGCGTCGCTGCGTTGAGACACTCAAGACCCAACGTTTACGTTAATAATCATCAACATTCAACATGGACATCTTATTTATATTCTTATTAAAACAGAAATATTATTTTACTTTTTTATTATTATTTAAATAGATACTGTGGGACGTTAAAATAATTATATGTTATAAATGGTAAGTAAAATATTACGTAAATAACTTTCGTGTATATAGTATATAGCAAATACTGTTAACTAATAACTAACCTAGGTATTTGTTTTTGGTATTTGCTTATAGGTTATGTTATAAAATAAACTCAAAGTTGAAACTGTATATTGTACAGTGATAATCTTCTTATCTTTAACTTAGTGCTGTTTTGGAAAAACGCAATGCACCCGTTTTATAAAAGCGATAAAAGATACAAAGAAGAAAGATGCTTGGTCAAACAATAAATTCAAATTGCTAAACATTATTTCATTTTAATTATAAAGAGGGCAGAAAATATAAACTCATGTTTTGGTAAGTACATGTACTATTGTATTGTCATTGTTAACTATAAAACAGAAAATTGCATCTGTTTACTATATATTTATGTTTAAACGCATAACCAAAGCCTTTTCATATTGTTCAATTTTAATCCGTGAAACTTATCTCAACAACACTCAGCTATATTAGATACCTATGTAAAAGCTATCTACAGTTAAATGCAAATAACCTCTGGATAATACATTTCCGTAGATTAATATACATAAAAAACACTCCCAGTGTGTCATTTATGTATTAAATATGTTACTACAGCAACAACAAACAACAAAGTGTTAACCTTACTATTTTTTTTTTCAAACCAATACTTAAAGATATCTAATTCCTTGTAAATTATTTTGAAGATAATTAACAAGACTAGAAACACACACATAGAAGATCCCATAGTAAAAACTCGGGACGCAGCAAGTGCGTTATGGTAGTGAATTTTCATAGAAATGATCTGGCACAAAATATTTCATTATAACTTTTTTTTCTTGCAACATAGATATCTAAATTTTGGTGTATAGTTTACTTTTTATATCGTAAACCTACCTACCAAATTTGGTTATCATAGATTTTTTATTTTTTAAGATAATTTTTTTTTTAAATGAAAACTCAAAATTTTTTCGGAAAACCTCGTCCGATTTTTCTGATTAACGAACTTATCAAAGCCATTTACAAAAGGAAGGTACATGCCAAATTATATCAAAATCTGCCTATTATTCTTTGTGATAAAAAATTTTTTCGATTGAAAACTCAAAATTTTCCCGGAAAACCTCGTCCGATTTTTTTGACTAACAAACTTGTCAAAGCCATTTACAAAAGGAAGGTACATGCTAAATTTTATTAAAATCGGCTCATTACTTTTTGAGATAAGAATTTTTTTCGAATGAAAACTCAAAATTTTTCCGGAAAACCTCATCCGATTTTCTTGAGTAACGAACTTGTCAAAGCCACTTACAAAAGGAAGGTACATGCGCAATTTTATTAAAATCGGCTTATTACTTTTTGAGATAAGAATTTTTTTCGAATGAAAACTCAAAATTTTCCCAGAAAACCTCGTCCGATTTTTCTGATTAACGAACTTATCAAAGCCATTTACAAAAGGAAGGTACATGCTAAATTATATCAAAATCTGCCTATTATTCTTTGTGATAAAATTTTTTTTTCGATTGAAAACTCAAAATTTTCCCGGAAAACCTCGTCCGATTTTTTTGACTAACAAACTTGTCAAAGCCATTTACAAAAGGAAGGTACGTGCTAAATTTTATTAAAATCGGCTTATTACTTTTTGAGATATAAATTTTTTTCGAATGAAAACTCAAAATTTTTCCGGAAAACCTCATCCGATTTTCTTGAGTAACGAACTTGTCAAAGCCACTTACAAAAGGAAGGCACATGCGCAATTTTATTAAAATCGGCTTATTACTTTTTGAGATAAGATTTTTTTTCGAATGAAAACTCAAAATTTTCCCGGAAAACCTCATCCGATTTTCCTGACTAACGAACTTATCCAAGCCATTTACAAAAGAAAGGTACATGCCAAATTTTATCAAAATCGGCCTATTATTTTTTGAGTTATCGGTGTGATACATATATATATATATATATATATATATATATATATATATATATATATATATATATATATATATATATATATATATATATATATATATAAACATATAAAAATTGAAACTGACGCCGGATATGGGTTCTAGTGGTCCTAGAACGCGCTCATTTGCAAAAAAATTTTCAAAATTCAAAAGTCGGGATCTCCCCATTAGTGAATTTTTTCTACGAAAATTCACTAAAAGGTACCAGTTAACGAATGAAGTAAATTGAAAAATATTCGGGTTACATAAAATGGTTATGTTGAGCATTTTCTTACTTTGGATTGATCTCTTTAGAAATAATTTAAAAAATGGTGTGGTAAGTAGTTGCAACATAATTAACATGAGCTACGAGATTAATATACATATAATATGACATTCTTTTTTTGGTAAAATGAATACTTTTAACATACTGCCTCTGAAAAATAACACTTATTGAAAAAAATTTCGAGTAAAAATGTCACCTTGTTCTCTACTGTTTGCCAGAATTTAGCGCTCGCTTAAAATTTTTTATCTTTCTATGGTGTGTCAGGCCATAGAACATCATATCCTCCAGGCAACGGCATTATGTTGTAAGCCAAAAATGATCATTTTACAGTAAGCCAATAAAACTCCATAAATTTAGTTTTATCCTTAATACATTCTTGATGTTTTGGTATTTTGAATATAATAGCATCCTTTTTTTTTGTTATTAAGCAAAATAAAATTAAGTTACATATTAAGAAAAAAAATTCGGGACGCAGCAAGTGTGTTATAGTAGTGAATTTTCATAAGAATTGTACACTGTTAGTAAGATATACTATTAAAACTAATTCTTTAAATTTAAATGGACTTTTGAGATTAGTTTTAGAGTCCTAGTTAGCGATTATTTGAAAAAAATTCTGTTTTATATGGAGCTACTAAATTCAAATTTGGTCTTAGATATAATATGTAAATACTGCAAGTGTCTTAAAAAATTGTGTTACAAATTTCATTAAAGTTTGAAAAGTTTTTCAGAAAACAATTAATTATTTACAAAGGGAATGCACCTGTCAAATTATAAAAATGACAGGTATTTTTCCTTATTAATTGTTTGGATGGTTTTGTTTTAGTCAACCCATCCAGTTTTTGCAAACAATAAACAACAAAAAAGGTTTTTTTAAACAAATTTGTAGTTATCCCCGAAGCTCAATATGTTACTTTTCTTTAACTTATTACCCACGTGGGTTTACTAGGTGTTACTAAAGTTCAAGATTGAAGATTCTGGCTTAATGGGAAATTTATTGAGCTATCGGATTTGAAATATTTTTACGAAAATGTTCTACCATAACATAAAAAACTTTTTTGTTTCTTGTACTTAAATACTTTCTAATGAATCAAGCATAGTTTGATGTCTAACATTTTTGGCAAGTTTCAAATTTTCTTTGTCAATGTGGTGATTATTATCCCATATATGTTGTGCCACACACGATTTGTCCACCGTACCATATCGTAAATGTACGAGATGTTCACGAAATCTGATGGCTAGGTTTCTCCTAGTTTGATCCACGTATTTAAGATTGCAATCTTTTGCAACTTAGTGAAACTTGTCAAAAATGTTAGACATCAAACTATGCTTGATTCATTAGAAAGTATTTTTTTATCAAGGTCGATTAAGAACAAAACTTCATTGAAGCCCTTTATTTTCACTTTGCATTTGACCACTTAAACACTCCTAATTTGTCTGGTAGAATAATAAATTACTGTCCATAACTCGGCCGGTCTATACATATACTAATCTCTACGCTTGTCTCGACTTAAAGACCCTTTCGTTTTTTGTGTATCTATGAAGTCAGTATAAATACTGTTTACGGAGAATTAAAATCAATATAAATATATTTTTTATGTAGTATTTTAGTTGAATTATTTATCCCTTGTTAGGGTTAACAATGTGAGCCAAACACCCGAGTTTAGTTTTTTATATAAAAAAGATGAGCGGAGGTTATTGTGTTTGTCGGCTTGCTCCAATATCCATATAGTACATTTCTAGATCGAAAGGGAACGTGCATATTCCTTAAATAACTCGGTATCGTTCCTTTTAAGCCTATTATCCTTATATTAGATAAGGGCTCATAAATTTGTCGACCAGAAGATTAAAGCAGGTGTTCGACCTCGTAGTTTCACTACACAATAAACAAAAGATGGGACTTCGACGACAATTTTACTTCGGACTAGTTCGTTTACCTAGACGCGATATAAATACACGGTAGATAGTAGTTTAATTTGAGAATTTTTCTTCCTCTGAAGATGTTGACATGGTCAACGAAACGATCGTAAGGTCTCTGAAATATGTGTTGTGGTGATTTGGATTCTCCAAGTGTACTTATTAATAAAATGCAAATTGGACGATAGTCCCCACATCGGATTTGCCTCCATTTTTATGCGACAATAATGATCCAGTAGGAAGAAGATGCGAGTCAAGTATGCGATTGCTTACATCAGATAAGATAGCTTGGATAATAATATAGCGCCCACATTTAAATTCTTATCTTTTTCAATGCTAAATAAAAACCATTTTTCATGTTACAGTCGACTCTAGATAATATGACACTCGTTAATTTGAATCTATAAATAATTTGAAGTTTTTTCCTGGTCCCCTCGATAATTTGAAAAAAAAATCAATGTGATTTAGTCCCCTCGGTAATCTGAAGTTGTAGCAATGGCATTTTGCTCGCCGACAATCTATAATTTGAAGTCAGGGCTTCCCTACTCTCTATAATTTGAATTCGGTGATTATTTTCATGCACAGACCTGTCGTTTGTTTAAATGAATGAGACACATATATGTACATTACATACATAAACATGAGTTCGCAGTCTTCTTTTAAATGTTAAAGTGTGTTAATTTAGTTGATTTGTGTTTTCTGAATCTTTAAGTGTCAAAAGGGTTTCAAGAAAGAACAAGTGTATTTCTGTAACGTAAGTTTTAAACATAATCTTTAGTAGAAACTGTACCATCTGATATTTTGTATGATACTTAACGACACTACGAACGCAGGGAACTCAAGTGTGTTAAGAGTCTATCAACCACCTAATCTTTATGCGTAGATAACATAAAGAAACTGAAACGCTAATGCATCTGAAACTAGAGATGTTTCACCCATTTACTAGTTCAAAGAGAGTCAGTTAGGAAGGGCTTGTTTGTAGTGCATTTTATAATAAAGAATAATTATAGTTAATTTATGTGATAACTGAATTTTGCAGTTCAGGTGAGTACCTACTCGCTAAGTGTCTTGGTTCATTATAGCTAATAATATAATTCAGATAGCATTAATTATTATGAGAATATACCTGGGTTGGTTATTATACAGGGGGGTTAAATATTTACTGACAATTGCTAGATATTTAGAAATTATATTAAGAGCCACGTGTGCTGTAGTTATATGGTTACTAATTAGACTGTCTCGCGTAGTTGTAGTGATCGGGTCTCGAGTCTGCTTTGTCTGGCCGGCAGGGGTCAAGTGGAGAACCCCCGGGCGGGGCCCCTACATGTAAGACCTGGATTGGTCTGTAAGGTGCCATAACCTCTGGGTATGTAAAGTTACGGGTACGTTCGAACAGCGTGCCTGGTTTGCTATACCCAGGCCGCGCTACCTTAGGCCTAAGGTAATGGCGGGGGCAAAGCAGGGCCCTTTTGTATTAATACTGACATGATATGCTTTATTAATGAGTTGTTACATATATAGACATATAAAGACAGTTGTTTTAGTACCATATTTAAGGGGTATTTAGGATACTGAACATGTCTTGACTTAAATGGGGGATTTGGGTTAGACAAGGTTGAGCTGGACACTTACAGTGGTTTATCTTTTATTGCACAGGTTTAGAAACTACAAGCACGTCCTTCTCTTCTGTCAACTAAAGCGGTGAGTGTCGATTAATATGTGTTTGTTTACTTAAAAAAAATATCCTGACGGCCCTCTATCTGTGACTTGTCGTGCGCTACATTTCCATAAGCGAAAAAAAGCGTGTAATTTAAGCTGTGGAGGATGGACAATTAAAAAAGATATCGCCAAACAGCTTGGCATTTTACCATCGGTACCGTCCATGATTTTGGAAAACAAAAATCGCGTCACCGGAAGTGCCTCAAGTGCGGGTTGAAAAATATTACGTTAGTGTCAATTTCTCCGTCTTGGGTGCCGGCTTAAGTGGGTTCGTCAGTGTGGAAGAGGACAAACGTTCTCGTGAGCGGCTTCATGTTGAACGAAAAAGCCGCGCCTTTTGCTCAGTCCCTAGGGATTAAAGAATTAGCAGCAAGTGAGGGCTGACTTTCAAATTTAAAAAGCCGACACGCCACCCCATTTAAAAATATCTGCGGAGAGAGCACCAGAGCGTGGATATTTCCATTTCCATAAATATCTTCCTAATCGCACCCTGACGTTCAAAGACGAGGGAAACTGAGCAAGGGTAGAATAACTGTCCTTCTAGCATGTAACATGAACGGATCTTAAAAGTTAAAACCGTTCATTATAGGCAAATCTGCGAAACCGCGCTGTTTCAAAGGAATAAAATCGCTGCCCACAATTAATCGGTCAAACAAAAAATCATGGATGCCTACAGAGTTGTTTAATGGATGGCTGAACAACTGCACCGCACATAATGATTGAACCACGTAAAATTGATTTTTTTCCACCCAGCACGACACCAAGATTGTAACCATTAGACCAAAGCATTATTCAAAATTCTAGAACTCTCTTCCGCAGAGAAATTGTTTCTTTTGTGCTGGATAGCACTGAAAAAGTTTGAAGGCGAACGTAACAGTTTTGGCCGCTATAATCATGGTTGATAATGCCTGGACAATGTCAACCATACCACCCTTATAACTGCTTCAAAATGTGCGGGTTTAAGCAAACCGAAAACGCATAAACTTACGAATTCAGACTCAGGGTGGGGACTTCTACCTAACTGTGGAGAGTTCACGTTTGTTCAAGTTGATGATGAAATCGGTATGTCTACGGTGCCGTAACCGATGCTGAGCTGTTGGATTTGGCGTCACTGGACAAGGACGAGGAAGAAAACGACAAAAACAACCGCCAATTGCAGTCACAATGAGCCAGACAAGGACATCTCTTTCTACCCTACCCTCCTACGCCGTCAGGACGGAAACAAGTGACGATTTCTTCTCAGCTCTCAACACTATCGAAAACTCACTGGACAATGCTAGATAGAAGTCTCTCACTCAAAGGAAAATTACGATTTCTTTGAAAATAAACAATTGTGTATATACTGTACATATGTAGGATGTACATATGTTTCAATTTTGCAAACTATTGTTTATGTGCATTTTCTCCCCTTCCGCCTGCTTATTTGACTACTATGATTTTGAAATTTCGGTAAATTGAACTTTTTTCTCTGGTCTCTTGCGTTTCAAATTATGGAAAGTCGACTGTATATTGACTTGCAAATTAAGCCCTTGTTAGGCTAAGTTCATATACTCGCGAATTGCGAAATCGCAGCGAAACGTATCGCTATTGGTTTCATTAAAATAAGATCGTAATATTGTTTAAAATGGACCAATAGGAATCAGCTTTGCAATTCGCGAGTGTATGAGCTAAGCTTTATGCTCTTGTATGTGTATACAGAGCCTTTATTTTTGTTAATATGGTTTCGAAGATTTTTTTTAAGTCTAAATAACTTGAAAATAGTTCTTCTTGGTGGGACGCTTACTTGCTGAAACAGCTTTATATTAAATACAAATGTAGAGAGTGTTCGTTTAATTTTTTGTAGATTTAAAAGTTTTTCTTTCATTACAATATATATATATATATATATATATATATATATATATATATATATATATATATATATATATATATATATATATATATATATATAGTATTTCTGATACACCTATACAGCTATACACCTACACTCAGTATACTCATTCAAATAATTATTACCAGTGTAATTAATAGAATTAACGCCACCTATTACTGAAGCGTGTCCTTTTTACAACTAATATTTTGTAGAATATTCAACTAAGGGATAACCATTTACATTATAATTTCACCTCAGATGGTTCCCGCGAATTTAACGTTTTTTTTAAACTATATTCTACGGAAATAATTTCCGTTTTATCAGTTCTATGAGAAATTTTGTTAGCAGAAAAAGTAAACGTAACTCCCTAGAATTTCATCAGCAAGGTCAAATCTATTAACAAAGTGTTTTGTCTTTTGCTAAAGGTGTAAAGCATCTCATTTTATAATCACCGTCCGGTAGTTTTGAATCTAATTATCTCGGCGCCGTGCTTGAATATAATGAACAATCTCAGAGAAGATTGAAATACGAGAATAAAAGCTTTCAAGGTAGAAAGCTTAAAAGATGATCAAACGGAACAGGGACTTTACATTATTAGGGATACTTTTTTCTCAGATTTACAGTCAAATCATTCCAGCATCTCTCTCACAAAGCAAAATTTCTGGTGGGTATGCGAAAATTGAATACAGCGCATCCATTTCAGACAAGATCTACGGGAAATATTCATCACTGTGGAAACAGCCTCCGCTTAAATTCGTCAACCTTCATTTATCTTGTACCTTTTGTAAAAAATGTTCGTAGAAAATTGAGACAGATATGGTTGCATAATTCAACTTCTGCTCATTTCTGTAGAGGATCCTGAAAATATGAAACTTTGCATTAAACGCGAAGAGGCAGCAAGTGCGTTAAGGTAGCAAATTGTCATTAATTTCGTAATACATTACGACCTGCTTAAAGGCCTATATTAAATTTAATCTGTATATGGTAGATAACCTTCCAATGTTATCCCTTCATCTGCGCGCGCACACACATCCACCCACACACATGTTAAATTCAAGTAGTTGATTTTTTTTAAACAATTCACTCCAAACACAGTATCTAATTGTTTCTATCAAACTTATATGTCACTTATGTGACATTCTATTGATTAGAAAGACAAACGTCAACGATTAAATCATTTATTATATCGATCTTTCTTTATTCTATTTAACTATACGAGCACAGTAATGTTTTCTAACAACAATGAATATCATTTCATTAGCGAGATTTTCCAAATTAGGTTAACTTCAATTCCGGAAAAACAATACTCACTTTTGAAGCATTGTATCTTTAGCTTGCTGGCTTGATATACGTTCAACTGTAATAGTATTTTTAAATTTTTTATGGAAAAACTTCCAATGTAATAAAAAAAAAAGAAGGTCTGTAGCTGGCATAGAAGCGTCGCATGTTTTACACACACACACACACTATATATATATATATATATATATATATATATATATATATATATATATATATATATATATATATAATTTAAGGGCATCGCCGCAGAGAGACAAACGCATACATGTGTTTCCGCTCTCATCAGTGCGGTATGGCTAGGTGAAGATGGAAATACGCTGCTGGAAGAAGGAACAAAAAACCCACGGAGTCACAACAGGAGTTTTTGTACCTTCTTCTAGCGTGTTTACAACTTCACCTGGCTATACCGCACTGATGAGAGCTAATAAGCTTGAAACACCTATATCGGTTGTCTCCTTGCGGCGATGCCCTTAACCTTTCTCCTTGTTATATAGTATACAAATGGTCACGTTATATATATATATATATATATATATATATATATATATATATATATATATATATATATATATATATATATTAACGTAGGAGTAAAAGTCGTTACACATTAGAGTGCCAATACTATTGGTATTTTTAATGCCAATTACGACCGAAAAGGGGGGCACGAAAGTCACTTTGTACTAAAGCTCAATATATTTCGGTTTCTCTTGAAACTATCTTCATGGAGTACTCGAATTGTTAAAAATATTAGAACATACTCGTAATAACATGCACAGCAATGTAACTTATTATACTCCGACTGATCAAAGTCTACCAAAGCACATTGAAGAGAATATTAATGCAAAAATCATGCTGTAAAAACTAATCTCAGTAAGAAGTAAACAATACTTTACTAATCTTAGGTGGAAACAAACTGCAATATTTAAATGCAAAAAGCGGTCAGAGGTGACATCGATAGCATAAAAATCTTTAAAAATATGGCCAACACATTTAAAACATCGTTAGACTCTCCTAACAATTCTTACGTCAATCTTCTAACCACAAAAACTCTGCAATACAGCCATAGACGTCAGAAATATGATTTCTGAAAACCATCATAGAGATTCTTGTACCTACCATAGAAAAATTGATTTTTTTTTTCATTTTTGTACCACAAAAAAATAATGTCCGTCTTCATTTGATAGATAAAATACTCTTCTTACAAACCATTTTAACCTGGACCAGAGAAAAGTTCACCAAATATGGACTGCTGTAATGTATGAGGCAGAGAACTGGACTTACAAGGAACAATAAAAGTTTTTGTAATATGAGCATGGAAAAAATGACAAAGATATAGTAATGTAACGTTTGAGATGTTTCTATTAATAATAGAAATTGTTGTAGCTTATATGACGTCATTGATTTATTCTGTTGACTCGCATTTTACTCTGTGGCTCGACACAGATAATGCCTTGACATCGTAAAGATAACTTGGCATTGAAATTCCAAATGTAAATTGTCCTTGCAGTATATATATATATATATATATATATATATATATATATATATATATATATATATATATATATATATATATATATATATATATATATATATATATATATATATATATATATATGAACAAGTCTGACGAGTTCCTCTTTCCAAATAACATTTCATCTAATAAGTGCACAATAAGAAAATGGTGGTGAAATATTTGTGCCATTCAGATACGGTAATATTTTAATTTAACACATATAGATTCTGTTTAACTTTATTTCACCTTTATTTTAATTGCATTGTTCTAGATTGTAACTTTGTTCTGCCTATTTGTGTTTAACTGATATGTTTTCAAAATATAATTTCTTTAATATAATAACTGTTTGCTGAGTTTCTTTTGTGACGTGGTAATTTAGATGTGTTCTTAAATAGTTATACTGATATTTAAATAATCATTAAACTTGTGATTACAAATGCAAATTAAGTAATATTTTATCTACATTTAATGGATCAACACGTTTGCTAGAAGTACAGCGTTCTGATCATATAGCAGCATACTTTAAAAGAAGTATTTTGGGAAGTTCAGTTGCCAGGTTTTTATCGGGGTTCCGTTATTAGTAGTTGAGAACACCGCTGCTATCAGAGGATAAACCTCAGTAAACCAGTTACTAGTTGGAGCTCAACAGTAGCTCTCTCATCAGCTATGAATGGTTACACCATGGTAGCAGTTTCGCTAGCTCCAAATGATTACAACATGGTAGCAGTTTCACCAGCTCTCTAAATTGTTAAGTCAGGCGTAAATGAAGCTCCAATTAATAGTAGCAGTCCTGCCAGCTCTAAATGGTTACGTCACACCCCAGATTAAGCCCTAGCACCAAACCACCAGCAGCAAACTATGTTGAGTTAAATTTACTTAATTTGAGTGATTTTCTTCATTCTTAAATTTTTACAGTAATTATATTGAAATCTTGGAACTTGCCATTAATAATTATATCAATTTCTTTTATATTTGTAATATCATTAATACTGTAAATTTATTGATTTCATAATAAATATCGTAAACCAAATCTCTCTCGTTCTGTTGTCTAGTGCCAACAAGCATACAAATTTCAGCAACGAAAACCCACGCCCTAAGTAAAAACCAAAATTTATTTATTTATTTATAAAAGGTGATCCAATTAGTGCTTTAGGATGTTGAAGTGAAATAAAACACAAACATTGCTGCGTAGGCAAAATGTTTTCATTTTATTCGAAAGAGCAACTAATTACAATTATATTTTAAAAATGATATCGGTCAAATGTGTTCTACGACTTTGTTGGCAATAGCTAATCCGATCAGTCCAATTTATTGAGCCCGTATCTCACGAATAACATCTCTTTTTGCTGTTCTTAAAATCCTGAATTTTGTTGGATTATTAGCGTAGACCTTAGACTTCACATAACCCCACAGGAAGAAGTCACGTGGTGTCAAATCTGAATAATCTGAATAATTTACAGGACCATTTCTGGAAATAACGTTCTCACCAAACCGCTCCTGCAATAACGCCATGGTTTCGTCGGCGGTATGGCACGTAATATCGTCCTGTTGGAACCAAATTTCTACAGTTGGTTCTCAATGACAATTGGGGAAAAATAATCGTTTAATATTGCCCGATAACGAACTCCGGTTACGGCGACATGCTCTTCTTGATCATTGTCACAGAAATAAGTTACACCACACTGTAACTTTTTCTGGATGCAACGGTGTTTCTTCAAATAAATGACGATTCTCACCGCTCCAAATCTTGCAATTTTGCTTATTAACATTGCCGTTTAAGCAAAAATGAGCCTCATCGCTGAACATGACAGTAAGATGAAAAGACGGATTTTCAGTCAAATGTTGGATCGCAAAGGTATCAAAATCGCGGTGACAACGTTATTGGGCTTTAGTTATTGAACCGGTTAAATTTTGTATAGTGCAAACCTAAATCCGTTAAAACCCTTCGGGTGAATCTATATGACAGGTTCAATTGCTGATAACGACGTCTAACAGACAATATTGGGTTATCTTGAACACTTTGTCTTACAGCTTCAACATTGTCTGCATTTATTACATTTTTAGCACGATTTTTTTTTGATTAACCAACAACGTAAGCTTCAAATATCTTCACAACATTACGAATTGTTTGTTCACTTGGCCGACCATGAGGACTATAACCTGCACGTAATCCACGCCAAGTTGCCTTTATAGAGCTTTGATTTTGATACTAAATTTTAACGATTTTGCAACGTTGTTGTGGTGTTAAATGTTGCATGTTGTTTTGTAATAACTTCACCTACAAAAATGTCAAATAATTTATTTGTCACATGTAACAGTTTTGTCTATATTTCGCTTTAAAATCCTTAAGTACTAATAGAATCGCCTTTTTTTTATATATATTTTGAAAGTCATTACAATGGGTTTTAAAATATGATTCTATTGGAGAGAGATAACATTGTTTATTTGAAATTGAAGATGACACTTATTTTAAATCTTCAAATTTTCAGGGTCAATCAATTACATTTTTACTGTGTTTAAACACGCTAACCAATGTTAACAGGTGACAGTTTTTGCAAAGACACAGCGAGAGGTAACATTAACGGCATAAACTGCAGCGTATTATGAAAGCGTTCCAGCAGGGTATTATGTAAATAACTGACACAGTTAACCACGTTTGCTCAATTAGGGACCTCGCTTTAAATATGCAAATAAAGTGGGTTTGAGGTACGTTGGGTAAACTTAGCTAACTGAATAATTATTAATCGGATCTAACAAAAAAGTACGCCAAAAAATTAAGTCACTCGACCGCTTAAACCCTGTAATAAAGTTAATTTCAATTAAAATTAATCAGCTTGTTGATCCACACATTATATTAAAGGCACTCAACATTATTATCATATTTTGACATTTCAATACTGGCTAGGTATTAACATTTAAAAGTATGACGTTTTTACGTTAGATAGTATGTAAACAATATGTACAAGCCTTAGTGAGGTGTATACATGTAACAGTTAAAATTGGATAGAGTTGAGCAGATAATTTTTTGCCATCTAGGCGGCAAACACGCAACTAAAGTTTTAAGGTCGAAATTAATATTATTTCTAATATATTAGAAACTAGCCGCTGGAATTTGGCTGCTAACTTCACGCCGGTAAACAAAATCTGAGCCCAGCTCAAATTAACATGAATTTGGTGGTAGCATGGGGAAAAGCTGTCGTATACGCCGGTATCGATAACTGAAATGTCGTTAGACCTGCGAACATGAACATGTCGATAGCCCTCCTATAGCTGCCATTCCTTTAAAAAGGGTTTAAAAAATCATTTGCTACATAATCGATATACTACCATCAGAGAGATGGTAGAAGAAACAGGCTTGACTTTTCATACAGTATACAACAAATCGTTTTTTACCGTATCTTTATTTTTATTTATACATTTTACCCCCTACCAAATGTAAGTGCTAAAGCTTATACCCTGTGTTTAAAGCTTATGACTTTGACCTCTTAAAACTACTCGATATAAGAAAATGTCTGCAAGATATATCGAATACATTCAATATGTAAACGAAAGAATGGACCTCAATTACATTGTGGTGACCTTATTTTTTGACCTGTCTCGTGACTTTGACACAGTAAATCCTTTTTTTGTTAAGGAGAAGATGTGGGCGTTGGAGATAAGAGGCACTTGCAACGACCTTCCACTTTCGTATCTCATCAACAGACAGTTACTTGTAAAAGCGAATAATATTAATTCTCAAAGATATAGTGTAAGTATGGGCACACCCCAGGGAAGTGTCATTGGCTCACTTTTGTTTACACTCTTATGTAAAAGATTTGCCGCAATTTATAAAAAACGGAAAAGTCTTAATGTACGCCGATGACACTTCTATTGTTGTCTACGGAAAGACGGTGGAGGAAACCAAATAAAAATTAAAATCAGTGGTACAATCTTTTGATGAATGGTGTTATAGAAATCGACTAATTTTAAACTACGACAAGACTTTTTCTCCTGAAATGCATAACTGCCACAGAAGAGAGAGGATATGCGACAGCACTATTTTGGTGAACGGAAATGCGATGCAATTCAAAAAGGTGACAAAACTTTTGGGTGTTAGAATTGACAGTAGCCTGTTATATATAGACCAGATTGTTCACGTGTGCAAGAAATTAAATTCCGCGTTTTATGCAATTTTGATGCTTGAAGATACCTTAAGCTCGGAACATCTGCTAAAAGTCTATTACGCGGTTGTCTATTCACATCTGAGTTACGGTATCGTTATTTGGCGCCAATCTTCGGATTGCCATAGAATATTTGTGCTACAGAAACGAATCCTGAGATTAATATACAATCTACCTTATGGGCACTCTTGTCGTGACATTTTTAAGAAAAATAACACTTTGACATTAACATCAGTTTATTTGTTCCATCTGTTAACTTACATTCATAAAAACAAGAGAAAATTTGTTATCAACTCGGATTTTCAGGTACAACACTCGTGAAAAAGATACTTTACACCTGAATAAATGTCACTATTCTTTTTTTAAGAAGTCGCCATGTTATGCGGGTTGCTTTTTGTACAACCAGCTGCCTTGTTCTCTAAAGGACACAAATTGTACAAAAAAATGTAGAAAGCAACTGAAGGTTGCTTTAATTACTCATAGTTTTTATAGTTTGACTGAATTTTGTGAAGCTGCACTGTGAATGTATGTTTTTTGTTGTGATGTGAAGCTCGTTAGATTTTAGATTTTTGGGCACGTACCTTTGATAAGTTGAGATACGTTTTTTATCTTTTTCATCTTGTAAATTTTTTGACTTGTCCGATTTACAATAATTGTAACTAAAGGACCAAATAATTATTATTATTATTAAGATGACATCCAGGAATGGTCACAAACCACCAAAAGCGCCGAACAATGTTCTGATTTGTCGGTGGGTGTGTTTATCAATGATCTTCAGACTAATTTCCTGAGTAGGAAAGGACACAGACACTATCCGCCTCCTCAAAAGTTTAGGGTTCAGTCCTCTGCAGGAAAGATGGTGATGGTC
Organism: Tillus elongatus; assembly: GCA_964006375.1. NCBI lineage: Eukaryota > Metazoa > Arthropoda > Insecta > Coleoptera > Cleridae > Tillus > Tillus elongatus. The sequence goes on along the minus strand of OZ023263.1, from coordinate 94,736,935 downwards.
CCAGTTTTCTAGGTTACCTAAGATGACAGTTGGACAAAGTCATAAAAGAAAGAAAGTTGCGGAAGGTTGAGAAAAGGGGTGTACTCTTTCATCAAGACAATGTGCCAAGTCACAAGACAGTTACCATAATTTCTGCATTAACAGTGCAAACTATTTAAGCATCCATCTTACCTGCCAAATCTGGCATCAAACGATCAAAGACTGTTTCCAAAACTAATTTCAGTGACATGAGATTTTCGGCAGATAAGAAAGTGAATGTTGATATAATACAATTCTAGAGTATTCATTGATGTTAACACTTTCTGCAAGCTGTTCTGTGAACTGGACTCTCATATAGAAGGATGTAACAATATTTTAGGGTATCTAAGTGCTTAGTGTCAGTTCTTCTTAGTTCATCAAAACTTATCTGGCCGCACGGTAATTAAAGAAATTCTCAAAAATAACGTAATAAGAAAAAATATATTGCAAGTGTGTGAAGCAAGGTATCTTTTTTTCTGAATAATTGCGACGAATTGATTGAACTTGGGATGGAAGGTGAAGTCAGCTAAAATGTCAAGAGCCGCTAAGAATTGTTTTTCATAATTTTTTTACTGATGAGCTACTAAATATGATTGCCTTTAGAACCAGTGGGTGCGTGGTAAAAATCTTACTCGAAGAATATGTGTTCGAGAAATGAGAGCTTTTATAGCAGTGCTTATACTCTGTAAATGCATTTGTATCTTTGTTGAAAAATATACTGGAAAACGTAGCAATATGGCAATAATTTACGTGTTGCTGAATCAGTTTCCAGAGATAAGTTTAAATTGATTCTTTTAAATTTTCATGTACGCGGCGACTGGACCCTAGACGAAACTAATACGTTTGCTAAGGTAAGACCATTGTGTTAACATCTAAATAACACGTTCATGGGAAAAAATCAATGTGGAAAAAGCATTCTTTTGATGAAGCCATGATACCGTATTACGACATGGCTGCAGACAATTTACCTATGGAAAATTCAGAAGATATCGGTACAAACATTGGACAGGGGCAACAAGACTTGGTTTCGTAAACTGCTTTGGAACAAATCAAGGCGCATCAAACAACATACGTATAAAAAATGGACAAACACATATGTTTTCGATAATTTATTAACTTTACTCCCGTTTATCCGGAAGCTTTAAAAACAGAGGTTTTTATGGCACTGACATATTGCGAGAAAATCATTTACCTGGCAGTCTTTTACAATTCATCAAAGGTGATGAAAAAGCAAAGTCGTGGTTGTTACAGAATTTACTCAAGTCGCTGACCAAAATATGATTGCAGTAAAATTAAACGATTGTGTTTAAATTTCGCTCGTATCGAGCAAATTCATCATGCCAGAAGGTTGTGTCGCAAATGGAGCGAATGCCAATATTCAGGTAAGTCTGCAGAATAATAATTTCATAGCTTGCCTATATTATGTTCTACTTCAGGTTTAACAGCACAAATATTATACATGTATAATATGAGCATGGTTGGCGTAGATGGTTCCTATCAGAATATATCAGTCTGGGGGAAAATGGTACTTTCCGCCTGTGAGTCACTGTTTTGACATGGCATAAGAAAACCCATTGCATCTGCATCAGAAACAAAATGTTGATAGGAATAAACTACGTCTCAGACAAAGGACTGCTACAGCACTACTAGGCCAGAATACGAATCCATAACCACACACTAAAAGAATACCATCTAGTATTGAAAATATTGATTCCAGGTATAATACCATTGACCAATTTGTTATTTATCTAACAAAGCAGACAAGATATCGCAATTACCACAAACGCACAACTACCAGGTGCCAAAAGTGTGATTTTGGACATGTCAACGGTGTTTTTTTTTTTTTTAGGAATATCACACGCAGAAGTGAAGTAAGCTTGTGTGTGTGTGTTTTTTTTGTTTCCTTAAAGTCGGCCTATTTCCGCGACTATGGCCAATCACCGACGCCAGGGAGCAGTTTCACCTCACTATCCTGGAAATTTTGCCAAACCCCTGTCTTTCTGTAAGGAGGGTAGTGATCTTTAACGTGCCCAACATCGCATGACCACGGGACCGATGGCTTCACGCTCCCTCCGAAAGGCAGAACGTGCAGACATTCAACTTGCTCAGATACATTGCTAGAACCTCGGTTGATGTTAATGTTACAGTTTTTACTGAAAAAGTGTAAGGAGAAACCTGGGATCGAACCCAGTACCCTTCGGTTCAGAGGCACACGTTCTTACCCCTGAACCACCTAGACTCTAAGTGAGCTTAATTGGTCCGTTATCTTCTTGTTGTGCTTTGTGTGTGTGTATATATATATATATATATATATATATATATATATATATATATATATATATATATATATATATATATATATATATGCAGAATGTCCCAGCTTTTATTATCCAGGCTGAAACTTTTATAATAATGAAGCGACTGAAATAAAATTCGGTAGGCAGATATAATGACACGTAGGCTATTTGAAGAGTATGCTATCAAATACAAACAACATCCGGTTATACCAGAAGTCAACATTATTTTTGTTATGTTAAATAGAACACCAGTATATTTCAACAGCTTGAAATAGGCAATTCATTTCACACACACCACCTGATATCTGTAAGAAAATAGCTTTGTAAGAGCTGTTGTTGTCTCCCCCTAAACCCAATTTTATCCAGTATTTCAAGCAATCTTGTGTGATCAACCGTATCGAATGCCTTTTTTAGATCCACCAAGACACACAATGAAGGTCTGGTGTTATCCAGACTGTGATATATGTTACTCGTCAGTTCAATTATGGCATCCTGCGTAGATGTCTTTGTCATGAAGCCATACTGCCTCTCAGATAATAATCCACATTTATCTAGATAACCATCGAAGCGTTTTTTCAGGAGACACTCAAAGGCTTTAGCAATACTGGAAATCAGTGATATCGGTCTATAGTTAGCGGTATCCAGCACATCTCCTTTCTTAAATAAAGGTTTGATAACACCCATTTTAAAAGCCCTAGGGAATATGCTCTCGTCTATACACCGATTTATAATAAAAGTCAGAGGAGTGACAATCTCATCCATTGTTCCTTTCAGTGTCTCTGCCCTTATTCCGTCGTACCCGAGTGCCTTGTGGTCCTTCAGTGTCTTCACAACTGATTAAATCTCATCCTCTTCTGTTCGCAATATCACCAATGACTGACTCACCCGCGCAGACGACACCAACTTATTGGAGACAGATATCCTGCTTGCCAAATCATTCCTCACACTTGAAAAATATTTATTAAATTCATTCGCAATCTCAAGATCAGTCTCTAGGATAGATCCATGCTTATCTCGAAGCTTAGTGATTCCTGCCTTCGCTGCTGTCTTTCCGCCAATATCATTCACTATATTCCACAAACCTCTTAGAAGTATTTTTGCATCTGTCAATGATCCTACCGTAATGTTCCTTCTTGGCCGTTCTATGAAAATATACAAGCAAAAACATACCTATTTATAATGTATGTTCTAACTGTCTTCCGTTCGCTTCGACACAAGCTTAACATCGTTTTAGTAGTTCCCTTATACACGATTGTCTTATCATATCGGGAGTAATGTTATCGCATGCTCGTCTTATCCCACTTTTAATATTCTTAACATCTGTTGGCTTAGAAGTTTAAACCTTTTCCTTGATATGATCTCATAGGAAGAAACTACAGTTGGCCACCTCTATTAACAATATATTTAGTAGCGAATCTCTCATTCAAGTAATTTTTCACAATAAGATTGTTGTGTGGTGGCGCACTATCGTGTTGCCAGAACATTGTCGCAGTCAATGTTTTCTAGCAGTTCAGGAAGAGAGTTCTCAATAAAATCGAAATATATTTTCCCGTTCAACCTATTCTCGAAAAAAATACTACTAGGCACGCATTGAATAGTCTGTACCATACATTGATTCGTCAGATTCTTTGGAAATGGATTTACTTGCTTAATGTGGATTTTCCAATGACCAGTAGTGAGAATTGTGGCGATATATTATCCCATTGTTGTAAAATATCGATTCATAAGATTTCATAAGATTTCTTCAATAACGTATCATCCTCTGAAACAATAACTCGTAGAAGAAAAATAAATTTCAACCTTCGTTCGTAGTCTGTGAGAGAAAGTGCCTGAACAAAACATATTTGATCAAGATGGTATTTTTCTGCTTTGAGGATCATACGTACATACACTGCTTCTGCTAATTTCCATTTTTATAAAAATATCTCGGACAGAAGATTTTGCATTTAAATTTGGGTAGGCTAATACGTTTATCAAAACTCCATAGTTTCTTGCAGGTGCCTCATGATGGGAGTGTTGTATCGATCTTGTGAATGAACCTGTCCGCAATTTTCCCTCAATCAAGTAAAAGGTGCAAGCTGCTGGTGTTCTTCAATCTTGAAACCGTTGTTTTGGTACATTCCCCTGACATGATACCCATTCTTATGACACTCACCATATATAAGTAACATCTCAACGAATTGTGTGGAAGTAAAAGGCATTGTATTATGAGTCACTGCCTACAAAAGTAATCGATTGTCAACACTGATACATGCGAGAAATAAAAATTTGACAAAAAAAAGTCATCTAAATATCGTGTACGGGTAACACAGAATCAGATACATGATAAGTGTGATCTCCAATTTATCAACAACAAAAAAACCGGCAGCGATAGGTATAAGATATAGTACACAAAAACGGTGTAAAATAAATCGCAGATTTAAAAAAATATTTAATTATACCGGGTGTTCTATTTAACATAACAAAATTCATGGTCACTTCCGGTATAACCGCTATCCTTGAAAAGTATTATCTAACACATAATCCACTGTTATGAAATAAATAATGTGTGTGTGTCTCAGGTGTCAGCCTGGTGTTCGCAAAATGGTCTGGTTCTTAACACGCGGAAGACTGAAATGCTTCTTTTTTCTCCGGTGGGTGTGCATCCGAATCTGAGCCTCTATGTGAGATCTGATAACGGTTCAATACGACAGGGCACGTCTGTAAAGTTTTAAGGGATCCATCTGGATTCTAACTTATCATGGGACGTCCATGTTGACCATGTGGTGGCTTCTCTTGCATCTAGGAATTACGCGTTGCTGCAGCTGAGGGATTCCTTGAGTACTAAGGCGTTGTTGACATGCTACTATGGTAGTGTCAACTGTCTCCTGGCATATGGTTTGCTGTGTTGGGGCGGTGTGTGCATCTGGGAAGGGTTCTTTTGATGCAGAAGATAATTGTCCCCACCATGTCTGGCCTGCCGTCTTCCGCATCTTGTAGACCATTATTTATACGGTATGGCATTTTAACAGTGACGTGCCTATATATGCTTGAGGTGCTTTGTTATGTCAGAAAAATATTGAAATTTTTAGTACCTGCGGTAATATTACAGCGTATGAAACAAGACAGGCTAAAGATTTGTAGGTTCCCCCTTACAGGATCGAACAGATTAATCGGGCACCTCGCAACACTCCAATACTCTTATATATTCATTTACCTGACAGCGTCAAAAATTTGAGCAGCCTCAGGCAATTTAAGTGTGCTTTGAAATCATTTTTAGAGAGCATTCTTTTTATTCTGCGGTCGAATATTTTAATTTTAAAGTTTAGCATTGATAAGCTGTTTTTTGTATGTTGACTATTTCCGATATCTTGTAGAGAGCTATGGAGCAGTTCTAATAAATAAATAAATAAATAGATGTACAAAATATGTATCGTACAAAACCTGAGGTCAAGGTTAATCATTGGGAGAATTAAACTTTGAGATTGAAAACTATTTTCCCTAGGAAAGTAACATTTAACAATAAACGTTCTAACTTTTATGGAACAAAAACAATTTTACGCCTGCAGATTATAAAAGTTTTCGTGCAGCTTTTGTTTAGCGACATCGTTATAGAACGAGAGAAAATTCGTTTTTAATTAAGCCCCAAGCAAGAGCAAATCAAGTTAAATTTCTGTTAGAATTAAGTTTATTACAACAGTAAATTAGGTTTATAATCTGACGACAAACTGTTATCGTTTATATTACATTTTTAGTTGGTACTTATACAAAAGAGAAATTATTATAATTATTACTATATTTCAGCACGCCCTATGCGCGGTTTGGAGGATCTGCCTTCAAGTTGTATATGCCGAGTATCCTTCCGATCACCTGAAGCATATTTAATCAAGATAAACTCATCTTAGCTCCTTCCAACTCCAATACTTTTCTTAGCGCGTTTCAAGACAATATTTAAGTTACGACCTTCCGCAGTATGTCTGACGTCATCAACAGCGCCTGTGTCTGTAGTTTTCCAATAATGACACCTGTAGGGAACTACTGCAGGTGATATTTTAGTGCAGGTGTGATTTTAGTGCATGCGTTGTAGTGCCAAGTGCCTCTATGGCCATTGGTATCTTTGTCTTCATGCTCCACATGCGTTATGTTTCTATTGACAACTCCCGGCATTTCAAATTTTTTCTATCTCTTTTTTTTAGCGACATTGACAACGCTAGGAATTATCAATCAAGGTGCATGTGCTGTCTTGATAATTCTTAATCACTAAATATGGGCGATTTGCAGCGATAAATTTGTCAGTATGGATTTTTTGGTTTTATAGGATGGTGATTCTGTCTGTCCTAAAAGACAAACTCAGAACATGGAAGGAATATACTGAAAGACTGTTTAAAAATGATCGAACAGACCTTAATTAGTAGAGAACGTAGAAACAGATAGCCCAGAGATACCAAATGAATAAGTAACACGCACTTAAAAATATAAATAACGGGAAAACTCCTGGCGCGGACGAATTGCGTGTGGAACTGCTCAAAGAAAATAACATATCCAAACTTACAGGAGTCTTCAATGCCAACTACAAAGCCAGAGTTATATCCAGGGAATGGCTAATATCCACATTTGTTGCAATACCAAAGAAGAACAATGCGAAAAAATGTAAAGATCACAGGACCATAAGCTTAATGAGCCATACACTAAAAGTGTTTTTAAAAGACATACATAACCGCATATATAGAAAGCTAGACGAAGACATAGGTGACTCTCGGTTCGAGTTTCGTAACACGATGGGCACGAGAGAGGCAGTTTTTGCTGTAAGCGTACCACCCCAGTGCTGTTTGGAATCTGGCATAACCAACTCATAAAAATCCTAAGAGAAAAACAATTAGAGGCTTAAACTGTAACAAATATAAAAAAACTTATACTACAACCAGACAAACATTAGAATAGACAATGTACAGATGGAAGATATAAAGATCAGACGCGGAGTACGGGGGCTCCGCAATCTGAAAGAGTGGTTTAATTGTTCATTAAATCACCTTTTCAGAGTAGCAGTCAACAAGCTGCAATTAATCCTGATTATCGCCAACCTTCGACAGAAGAGGGCACCTTACGTTAGAAGAAGATTCTATCTTTGCTGACTACTTGTACGGGGTCATGTTAGTACCACTTGTCTTCCACAGCTATTTCATAGTTTTCACTGAGTTCATAGCGCTTCAACTTACAGCGTTTACAAGGTCTGTCTACATACTCTTTCAGTTCCAATCTACCGCAGTTCGACATTATATTATCAGTTGTCTCCTGCTTCTCCCTGCAGATTTTACCCCGCCCACCCCCAAGATCTCTATTACGTAGTGTCAAATGTCAACCATGTTCCTGCAGGGGGTCAGTTACTAGTTGAAGCTCCACAGTAGCACTCTCACCAGATATGAATGGTTACATGATGGTAGTAGTTTCGCTAGCTCCAAATGGTTACAACATGGTAGCAGTTTCACCAGCTCTCTCAATCAAGCGCAAATGAAGCTCCAGCTTAGTAGGAACCATTCTTCCAGCTCTAAATGGTTACGTCACACCACAGATTGAGCCCTAGCAGCACTCTTATACCAACAGCAAACTATGTTAAGTTAAATTTAGTTAATTTCGGTTATTTTCTTCATTTTCTGTTTTTAAAGTAATTATATTAAAATCTTGGAACTTGCCATTAATTAAATCAATTTCCTTTAAATTTGTAAATTCGTTGATATTGTAAATTTATTGATTTTATAATAAATCTCGTAAACCAAATCTCTCTCGTTTTATTGCCTATAGCCACCCTAAGATAAAGAAGATTCTATCTCTGCTGACTACTTGTACGGGGTCATGTGTGTACCACTTGTCTTCCACAGCTATTCTATAGTTTTCACTGAGTTCAAGTGCTTCAACACACAGCGTTTATCAGGTCTGTCTACATACTCTTTCGGTGCCAATCTACCGCAATTCGACACTATATCATCAGTTGACTCCTGCCTCTCCTTGCAGATTCTACACATCTCATCACCGCCCAGTCTCAAGATCTCTATTACTTAGTGGAACGTTCTCAAACGCAGTAATAATAATAGCTTTTGTCTCTGCTTTAATGTTGCTAGAGGTCATCCATTTATGGGTTCCGAGTTTATCAATGGTGTCTCTTGATATTCCACCCACGTATTGTCCGTTCAAGAGGTTCCTACTCTACTTACCCTTCAACTCGTCCTCAAATCTGGTCTTCACCTGTCTCCTCCGATTTTCTCTCTGATTTTCACCAGTCATCTCGTGATCAGCGTTGATGTTCAGTTCCTGTTTTGTCCTTCTTTAGTTTTGTGAATAGTTATTTTCGTGCTCTCGGTTTCTGAACAGTTTATTATTTTAAGTTTGAGTTTTTCAGAGTGTTGTTCCAGGTAGCATAACATATTCGCTATTGCTGTCGTATGTGCTACGCAAACCTGTCTCAGTCCGCGACCATTATCCTTCCTTGCTACTTAAGCCCTTTCAACGTCTGCTCTCCGTTTTGTTTCATGATTTTTCTGGTCTTTTTATCGATAGCTCTTAATTCCACGAGCGACCAGTTCAAAACGGTCACACTATACCTACTCAATCGCAAGAAAATCTAATGCTTTGATGGTCTGGATCATATTTCTTCCTATTCCGTCTTCAAGAATGGTCTTACTATTCTCTAGTACTCCCGGTTGACCTCATATTACATCTTTTGGAGCTCTGTTATATTAATAATAATAATAATAATAATAATAATAATAATAATAATAATAATAATAATAATAATAATAATAATAATAATGATGAAAATAATAATAGTAATAATAACCATTTCAAATACCAATAATCTAGAGATAAAGTACACCTTGTAAGGTTATGCAGAAAGCGATCATAATTGCAACTACCCACACCGTGCAGAGATTTATGGCAAATGAGGATGTATCGCGGTGTCGTTCAGGGCCCGATAACTTAAAAGGGGCTCCATCTGAGCTTAATCCCTTTGGTATCTAAGATATCTGGGATGAGGGAATTTCCCCTTTGGGGGAGTGTAAAAGCCCTTCAGGCTAAAGTTGTATAAAAACAATAATTATTGGTATTATTGTTATGTTCATTTAATATGCATTACACAATGAGTTTAAAATATACATTGCATAATTTAACTGCTTATCCAATAACTGTTTGGCAATTGTTTACCAAATTTTAGCATACTTCAAATGGAGACAAACCAAATGGAAAGTTCTTCATACTTTGACTTCTTCCCCCCCAATGACTTAGCCCTCATTTCTTAATGATCTCTATATCGCCCTAATAATTTTCCAACTGTGATTCGATCTTAGCAGTATATATTTCATCCAAAATTCACAAAGTTCATTTTAAAAAGAAATCAAAGAATTGCATGATAGCATCGGTCAGAGGCCTTTCAAAAATCTCTACATATGGAGTAAATATGGTAACTACACTCAATAGTCTGGCAGATATAGTGACTGTACAAGATATTCAACTGCAATGCGACCCGGAAAAAGCATGTTATGGCATAACAGAAAGTTTGATTGGATGAAACCGTCAGTCAGTAATAACATATTGTGACAGTTTGCTAAGAGAGTGCGATATTTATATAGAATGATATATTTTTAAGGATACATAAATAATCATATAAATAATTCTTGCACATTTAAAAGTATTATGCACCTTTGCTTACCGATAACGTTATTAGTAATTTAACTTCGTGGAAATTCCTAACTACTAAACTGAACTAACTTTTACACCGTTTGTACGAAAACTGGTGTATAGTGTACTCGTCTCGATGGAAAGCTCTATCAGCTCCATCACAATGCAGATTCTTTTTCTCAACTTGCTGATCGATAACATGTTAATCAATGTCACTGGAGAAAACATGCTTTACCTTCCCGCTGGTTTATTACTGGAATCAAAGCACCGTTGTCTCCAACGTCATTATTATTGTTACCAATGTATACAGTATAAATACATACCACGTAAATTCAATAGACCAGTATCATCATTGCGTAAATCAAGAAAACTTCATAACATATTATGCTGAATCCATACAAAGAGATAGCGATAGTTTCCCTAATCAGAGCCACATTCAAATGTCAGTATATTGTATAAAGATGCTTTGTTTCCATTTGAATGTCTCCTTTCCCTGTTTCTCTCGCGCAGTATTTCCCTTTCTTTCTCTTCATCGCTCTGGCGCTGTTAACAGATACGTTTGCGTCGCAGCCTGAATCGAATCCTTTTAAGAAGAGTTGAATTCTAGATTCTCATAGCGAGATGTCCCGAGAAAGCTTAGCAAAGCTGATAAAGAAAAGAATTGAATTGGAAACTGCGAACGCCTCGAGGAGCTTCTTAGACACACATCAATAAAAGGCTTCCAATGTCGTGTCTGTTGCTGTATAAAGGATCTACTTGAATCACAAAATTTGCTTATTGTCTGTCAAAGTCTGTTTATGTAGTCTTACAAATAATCTACTTTCCTTACAAATCTAGTAAGAGGAGGGAAAGTAACCGATTTATTCAAAGCCATCATTGCTTGGGTGCGAATCGCTGATAAGAAGCGAGTGTTGAATGTTTGGTTGAGCTATTGGTATTCAGAAACTGTGATTAAACTATTCAAAGGTGTTATCGCTTACCTAACGGTTTTCGTTGAGATATCTACGCTGCCTATTACTCATTATTTGAAGGGTTTAATTTGTAGACTCAAGTGTCGTGATATGTCAATGATAAACTATTTAGAAAAGTAACAGATTTCTTTAGAAAGGTTTAATTTTCTCTGTCAAAACTAAACAATAAATAATAATTGGACAATTCTTTGAAAACAGCTGTTAAATTACGGGTTTCCATTGAAAAGTACTCAGCATACAATAAAAAACGCAATAATTTTAAAACACAATTTTATTTATTCAACATTCTTTCCGATGCAAAAAACTCGTTTAATAAACACATCAAAAACTAAGTCCTCTTAAGCTCGAGCGGCAGCACACCCTTCTGGATTCTTGCTAAATCTATTGGGAATAATTTCTGCAAGAGCACGTTCCCACCTCTTGTCTCAGGGGATGAAATTGTTTCTACCGCCTTGGACAAGGCTGAACTTTTTGCCTCGTTGTTCGCCGGCAATTCTACTCTCAACCCACCAACAGTCCCCAATGTCGCGCATAAAATGACGAATATAATTTTCAAAACTAAAAATGTACGAAAGATGCTCTCTTGTCTTAATACCAGGAAAGCCTCTGGCCTTGACGAGATCCCAGCAATTGTTCTCAAAAAATGCCCACCAGAACTTGCTCCTGACCTGACTCGTCTGTTTCAGACATCTTACAATAGAGGCATATTCCCTTGTAACTGGAAAACTACTCAAGTACAACCCGTCCCCAAGAAAGGATCCAAAGCGCTTCATAGCAACTACAGGCCTATTTCTCTACTTTCAGTCGTCTCTAAAGTGATGGAAAAGTATATAACACCGAATTACTAAAATTTCTTGAAAAACACAGTCTAGTCCACGACAGGCAGTATGGATTCCGTCAGCGCAGATCAACTGCCCACCTCCTTTCCCTTGTCACCCATTCTTGGAACAAGTCTATGGAACTACACGGTGAATCACAGATTGTCGCTCAAGACATATTCAAAGTATTCGACCATGTCTGGCACGCAGCGCTGCTTAATAAACTACCGGCCTATGGCCTACCACCAAAACTCTGTATGTGGACAGCAAATTTTCTCTCCAGCCGGAGCATTTCTGTTGTCGTGGATGGTCATTCCTTTAAACTGTATCCAATTAATGCAGGAGTCCCTCAAGGTTCAGCTTTAGCCCCTACTTTGTTTCTTATCCACATCAATGACCTCCTCTCTAGCACATCCAACGCGAACAACAGCACCCTCCGCTCAAATATACAATATTCTAAGCCCGTCTCTTTGGCCCAATTAGATGAGGATCGTAGACTCATAGAGGGTTCTATCTCCGTGGATCTCCAAAAAATATTAGACTGGGGAAGTAGAAATCTTGTACAATTCAACCCCACCAAATCATAGTCTTGCTTTCTTTCTCATAAGAGATACACCAGCCCTAGGCCCATCACAATAAACAACCAAGTTATTCAAAGTAATGAGTCCTTTTCACTTGTTGGCATTTCTGTGGATCGAAATCTCAATTGGCACCAACATGGCACATTAATTGCAGAAGCGGCTGCTAAGAAATTAGGTTTCCTCTTTCGGGCTCGCAAATACTTTTCACCAGCTAATCTTTATACTTTATATACTTCACAAATAAGACCAAACCTCGAATACTGCTCTCACATCTGGGGTGCTGCTGCCGCTTCTACAATCGCTATCCTGGACTCCATTCAGAAGAGAGCTATACATCTCGTCGGTGACCCTACCCTCACCCAAAGGCTGCCATCTCTTGCCCACCGACGTGCCGCTGGTGACCCCCCCCCCCTCTCCCTCTCTCTCTCTCATATAGATATCTGCACGGGCACTGCTCAGAGGAGCTTTCTTCCATAGTTCCTCCACCTGCTGCCGCCAACAGATATACCAGGGGAACAGAGCGAATGCACCCTCTTACTGTCCAGGTCACCAGACATAGAACATCTTGTTATGCCCGCTCTTTTGTCCCGAGGACTTCCAAGTTGTGGAATTCCTTGCCGGCACATGTTTTTCCTTCTCCCCCGAACCTCTAAACCTTCAAGTCCAGAATTAACAAGTTGCCTGATTCCTCCTTGTCGACACCCACGGTACGATAGTATTTAGGCTGTAAGCCCTCGTGGTGTGTTGTTGAAGAAAAAAAAACTCTGGACGCAGCAAGTGCGTTATGGTAGTGAATTTTCATAAAAATGTTTTTAATAACAAATATGTGTGTTTTTTTTTAAGAAAGCAGGCATCAAATTTGGTTACCAGTATAACCTATATAGTAAAAACAATGTGGCATGTTTCATCAAAATAACTTTATTGTGTGAAAATGTACAAAAATTTCCAAAAGTAAACAAAGTGTTCTCGAAAAACACGTTTCTTGGTCAACCTTATAGGTTAATAGCAAATTGGGCTATTCAAATATAAAGCATTTGATCAAAATTCGCTACCATAACGCACTTGCTGCATCCAGCATTTCTTTTCTTACAAACATACATTATATTTCGATGGAAAATGCAAAAATGCAATAACATAAGGCGTGTTTGATTTAAAAAAAAAGGAAATTTGTATCACCAACGACTTATGGGCCACCCTGTGATTGTAGAAATATTATTTTAAGATGTAGCTCAAGGCACCCTATAATTAATATATACAATTTTCTTTATATCTTATATAATAACAGAATATTGAGCTTTATTGATTTTTTACGAAAATTCGACAAAAATTATATACCATTAAACGATAAACTGCCAAGCATCAGAGAAAGGGTCTATTTGAAATGAATTTTCTGCAAATATTTTAGTAAAATGAAGGACAATGACGGTTGAAACTAAGACTTTAGGGTTTGTAAAACATCCTTGTTGAGACATTTTATTTCTATAGCCCGTATTAGATTCAAGTTACTTGCCTAAATGTTGCCAATTTTGACATTTTAAATCGCCACTTTGACGTTTTGAGGAAAACCCCAATTTATTTTTCTTTAAATGCTTATAACTTTTTTGTCTTTCGAGCTACATAGCTAAATTTTTGTAGGTAACTTACTCATAAGGATGTTAACCTGAGTATCAAATTTGGTTGCCCTTACTTTGTTAATTCCGGAGATATAAATTTTTTTCGAAAGAAAACACAAAATTTTCCGGGAAAACCTGGGCAGATTTTCCTGGCTAACGAACTTATCCAAGCCATTTGCAAAAGGAATTTTTTCACCAAATTTAATCAAAATCGGCCCATTATTTTTTGAGTTATCGGTGTGATACATATATATATATATATATATATATATATATATATATATATATATATATATATATATATATATATATATATATATATATATATATATATATATATATAAATATATATATATATATATATATATATATATATATATATATATATATATATATATATATATATATATAAACATATAAAAATTGAAACTGACCCCGGATATGTTTTCTGGGGGGCCTAATTAGCGCTCATTTGAAGAAATTTTTTCAAAATTCAAAAGTCGGGATCTCCACATTAGTGAATTTTTTTTAAGAAAATTCACTAAAAAACCTCATCTAAGCTTTAGCATATTACGGTCTATTTTTCACTAGCAATTGAAAAGAGACAGACATCATAAAATGGTTACAAAAATATCAGATCTTATATTCATTGATTTATACAACTAGCTATCATTGCAAAGTATGGGGTAAAGTTGAGTAGACCATTTTATAATCTGCTTTTGAAAACAATCGCCCTGCGTGTAAAGATTAACAGCAAAAGTATACCATATTAGTAAAAAGTACCGAAACGCTTAATTATCTTCAAGACCGCTGAAGTTACGCCTACAAAAATCGGCATTTGGGCGTTTCTAGGCATGCGTAACTGAACAGTGATAGCGCTGTTGCCAGATTTTCCAGTTTTGCGCAACAAGTATTTTCTCTGTTATCTTAAATCAAGTACCTCATTTATTTTCATTGTAATGAATTGGGCGTCTCAAATTTAGTAGGATCCCAAATTTTCAAAAGTTTTATCTCTACTAGAGGCTGTGTTGACAACAGTTGCGCTTAAAAAATTCGGCAGCTGGGGGTTTCAGGACATACGGAATTAATCAATGGTAGCGGCACTGTTGCCAGATTTCTGTTACTGATCTCGTCAAACGCGCACAAGTTGCGTTAGTATTTTTAGGCGCCCGTTTAAACAAGTGAAATATTACTGTTTATTACTTAATCGTATTCTTAATCCACGTTTTTTTCTCATTTCAAGGATACCTTTTGATTAGTTGAATTGAACTTTACTATAAAAATATATAAATTTAACTAAAGTAAAACAGCTGATTCTATTTGCCATCGCCATGCTACAATAATGACAAATTAAACACATCGCTGTCGGTTAATCAGCTTCATATTGTATTGATTAGAAAATATAATTTTATTACGGCTCTTGTTCAGAGACCCAACATTGAAATTCTAATTTACCGTGGATATGGAAATAAAACTAGGACATATCAAGAGATTTGCGATTTGTTTAATGACCACTATACTAATCAAAATAAGTTTAACGTTTTATTACAAATAGAGGAAAATCCAGAAGTAAGCACCAACATGTAAGCTATAAATGCCGAAATGTGTCAAAAATCTGTAAGGACCATTTTGAATGAAAACAAATGGAAGCCGTATAAGATTCATTGCACTTAAGAGCTTTTAGAGGGTGATCCTGACCACCGCAATGAATTCGCCCAAATCATGAGGGAAAATATCAACAAAGTTCCTTATTTTGCGCATAAAATTCCTTTCGCCACGAAGCTACTTTAGTACTTTGTTCAAAGGGCCAAGTTAATAGGCATAACTTCAGAATTTGGTCTAGACATAACCTATATTGGATGGAAGAACGTCACATACAATATCTTGAGAAAGTTAATGTCTGGGAAGTAATATTGGGTAACAATATAATTGGAGCTCCTTAGCCCTTCAACAAAATATAAATGTGGGTAATATCTGGTACCAACATGATGGTGCTCCACCAAATTATTCAAGGGAAGCAATGCAGTTTCTAAACAACTAATTCCCAGGGAGGCTGGTTGGAAGACGTGGTGCAATATAATGGCCACCGCGACCCCTAATATGACCCCCCTGGACTTCTTCCTGTGGGGTCATTTAAAGAACCGTGTCTATAAAAATCGTCCAGAAAATTTGAAAGAACTCTGCAAAAGAATCCACACCGAAGTTGCATTTATAACATCGAATGTGTTGAGCAACACACAGTGAGTTTTATGATATACTTGAATACTGTCTGGCAATTAAAAATTCGGGTTGTATCTACTATGAACTGTTAAGTTATTGTTGTTTTAGCCCATTGGCATTGAATCCCATTCTCACCTTAGCGGTATTGTGGTTTTATCGTTGTTGTTTCGCCGCTTGGCTTTCAAACACGCCGGGATAAAGTGTGAGGGAAAGCTGCCAATTATTTTATAAAAAAATAACCTTCAAATCTCAGAAGTCACTCATTGCAATAAAAATAAATACAGTAGTCAAATTAAGCTAACAAAGCTGAGAAATCTGGCAACAGAGCCGATATCATTGTTCAATTGCGCATGCCCAGAAACTCTCAGCTGTCGAATTTTCAGCTGTTTTAAATATATTTAAGCGTTAATCGAAACGCTTCTTCCTGAAAATTAAGTGTTGTCAAAGCTCAGTCCCTAATAAAGGTAATATTTTGAAAATTTTGGGTCTAACTAAATTCGAGACGCCCAATTCACTGCAATAAAAATAAATGGGGCATTCTATTTAAGATAATAAAGAGACCACGTGTAGCACAAAACTGGGAAATCTGGAAAAAATGCCGATATCATTGTTCAATTGCGCATGCCCAAAAACACCCAAATGGCGGTTTTTGTGGGCGTAACTTTAGCGGGCTTGAAGATATTTAAACACTGCAACAATATCGTCAACATAACGAACAATATATCCAAGGTTGAAGAATTGACTGAAAACCTAAATAGTCAATTTAATTCAATAACATTTACCCACGAAATAGAAATCAACAATAAACTTCCTTTTCTAGATGTACTAGTTATTAAAAATTGAAATAATGGCTCGCTTGAATTCGATGTCTACAGGAAGGAAAGTGCCACTATTACTTATATTCCTAACGACTCAGATCATACCTTTGCACAAAAACGGCTAGTTCAAATTTCCTGGTAAACAGATTGATAAATTTTTAGATTTAATATAGAATTAAAGTACACAAAAAACGTGTCAAGATATAACGGTTATTCGGATAGTTTAGGGGACAAATTGGTTAACAAACACAGAACAAAGAAAATCATATCTGAATGTACGACATTTAAGAAAGATAGAAAAGAGAAAAAAAATGTTTGTCTACCTTATGAACCACGTATCACGAAGGCTTTGGAAAGTATTTTTAAGAAAGCCGATTTACATTTGACTTTTTCGACGAAAAGTAATTTAAAAAATTTGTTGGGTAATGCGAAAGACAAAGACAAAGCCACTGAAATGTCGGGTATTTATGAGATAAGTTGCAAGGATTGCAATCCG
This sequence comes from Tillus elongatus, assembly GCA_964006375.1. NCBI lineage: Eukaryota > Metazoa > Arthropoda > Insecta > Coleoptera > Cleridae > Tillus > Tillus elongatus. Next base: position 94,719,453 of record OZ023263.1, on the reverse strand, counting down.
AAATACGTGGGTCAAACCAAGAGAAACATTGCCACCAGATTTCGTGAACGTCGCGCACATTTACGATATGGTACGGTGGATAAATCATGTGTGGCATAACATATATGGGATAATAATCACCACATTGACAAAGAAAATTTGAAACTTGTCAAAAATGTTAGACTTCAAAGTATGCTTGATTCCTTTAAAAGTATTTATATATCAAGGTCGATTAAGAACAAAACTTCATTAAATCGTGCGGCACCTTAAATTTCAAGCCCCTTATTTCCACTTTGCATTTGAACAGCTAAACACTCCTGATTTGTCTGGCAGAATAATAAATTAGTGTCAATAACTCGGCCGGTCTATACAGATACTAAGCTCTACGTTTGGTTACAGACTTAAAGACCCCCTTTCGTTTTCTTTGTATCTAAGAAGTCAATATAAATATTTGTTTTTACGTTGAATTAAAAATCAATATAAATACTTGTTTTTATGTAGAATTTTAGTTGAATTAGTTATCCTTTGTTAAAGTTAACAAACCGAGTGTTTGGCTCAAAAACACGCGGTTTGTTTTTTAAAAAAGATAAGCGGCTGTTATTGATCTGTTCGCCAGATGCTAATGTCGCTTTCTTTAGTTGCTCCAATATTCACATAGTGAAATTTCTAGATCAAAAAGAATGTGTACCTTCCTTAAATATCTCGGTACCTTTCATTTAAGCCCATTATCCTTAGATTAGATAAAAGCTCATAAATTTGTCAACCAGAAGACTAAAGTAGTTCTTCGACCTCGCCCGTTCAAGTATTGACACAATCGACAAACGATGGTCGCTGACTACAACTTTTACTTCGGATTAGTTCGTTACCTAGGTGTGATATAAATACACAGTAGCGGTTGATTTTAATTTAGAATTTTTAATCCCCTGATGACGCTGACTTTGTCAGCGAAACGATCGTAAGGTCTTGAAATATGTGTTGTGGTGATTTGGGTTCTCCAAGTGTACTTATTGTTACCAACAATTTGTGACCTGACCACGACTAAGCGCTTATCCTAACAGGCTATCGTTTTTCTGACGGGACTTGTCTGGGAGTAGGTCGTAACAAACGTCGTCTAAGATCTACGCCCCACAGGCATGTAGTTTTGGGAAGTCTTGTCCTTACACCAGCTTGAAACGAGCCCCATCCACGGCTGAAGCTTTCCTGCTATTCAATTATGCGGTGAGAACTGTGCCCGTCAGCGCCAACCAGGACATTGCGCGCAACCTTGAAACATTACCACTAGGCCTTCTTCTGAGATATCTTCTACAACTTCCAATCTGATTCTTCAGCTACCGCACCGAATGCTCATTTAGCAGGATCTTGTTTTTCGACCGCTGTGGAGGTGTACTAGCATCTGAGTAAAGTCGCTTACCCGTTTTGGAACTCACAGTAAAGCTTTACAACTCTAAGGGGTTTTCCAACTATTTTAGAGATTTCAGCCTCCCTCAACATCCACTAGTGTTTGCTCCAGTTACTTGCCACTTATGATAGCCTGGATATACCCTTGATCTATTCTTCCTATTTATTGTTCCCTGACTAACAGGAACCCAGGCTGAAATTACTATGTTCCTATTTGAGAAACATACAGCAGTTTATACTGTCGTGTCAAACGCTTTTTATTGCAATCGGTTATCATTCTACTTTAGTAAGAGAAGAGCATCCTGCCAGAGGAAAATTTAATATTTTAGCCAATTTTTTAAGGTGAAAGAAAACGTAATATATATATATATATATATATATATATATATATATATATATATATATATATATATATATATATATATATATATATATATATATATATATATATATTGTATCCCCTGAAATCTGCACGCCACTGTTCTTTTAATAGCATTTTAACAAAATTCAGTCATAACCACACCACTTTTTTAAACGTTTTGTCTATAGGCAATAATGACGATGATAAGAACTTATAATGAATAACCCTGTAACATTGACAAAAATAGACTTAAAACTAGATTGTATCTACTTGCTTTTATATGTAAATATATTAAAGTTGTTACATATATGCCCTTGAAACACCCCGTGTTATGTATGTTTTGTTGCAAGAAGTCGCATAATGGCGTGAAAGCCATTATTTCACTTGCTTCCCTGTTTACTTCCATCAATAATAATCGTAGCATTTCGTTATTGATTCAGCGAGTAAGCTTTTAACCAAAAAGCCTCTCGAAAGTGTTTCCGAATTTCTAGTATATATTTATGTTTTTCCAATATATAAGTTTGTATCCAGATTTTGTGAATATGTTTTATATGGTCGGATGATGCGAGCTTTCGTTTCACCCTCATCAAAGCCTTTCGTGTCAGCTGATCATTATTCACTGCTTATCTCTGTCTCCTATATCCATCAGCTGAATGAGCTGCTCCGAATTAACCAATAATTACAGCTAATTCAGTATAGCTTACTTTTCTCAATTATAATTATCAGTTTTTTTTTATAACCCGCATGTAACAATATCACTAAAATATAATAAAATAGTGCGTTACATGATGGATAGATGCTAGAAACGTCTGAACACAGCAAGTGCGTGATGGTAGTGAATTTTCATAGAAATGGTCCCACGCCAAACATTTTTTTAATTAAATGCCTATACCTTTTTTTCTTGTAACATAGAGATCTAAATTTCGGTCCGAAGTTTACTTTCTATAACGTACAAAATTTGCAAAAATTGTTGGTTACCATAGCTTTATTAATTTCGGAGACAAAAACTTTTCCGAAGGAAAACACAGAATATTTACGGAAAATCTGGTCGGATTTTCCTGACTAATGAACTTATCCAAGCCATTAATAAAGGAGGTACCTGCCAAATTTCATAAAAATAAGCCCATTATATTTTGAGCTATCGGTATATATATATATATATATATATATATATATATATATATATATATATATATATATATATATATATATATATATATATATATATATATATATATATATATATATATATATATATACTGTCTTTATAAATTAACGCGTAACATCAATGAAATTGAAAGTGACCATTATTAAGGAAAATTAAAAAAGTCTGGACGCAGCAAGTGCGTTATGGAAGTGAATTTTCATGAAAATGTTTTTAATTACAAGTATATCGCTTTAATGCGGGCAGGCATCAATTTGGTTACCGGTATAACCTATATAGTAGGAACAATATTTTGTCAAAATAATTATTTGAAAATGTACAAACATTTTCCGAAAATAAACTTTAAATGTTTCCGAGAAAACTGGTCTCCTAGCCAATGAACCTTAGGTTAATAGCAAATTGAGTTATTGAAATTTGAAACATTTAATAAAAATTCGCAACCAAAACGCCTTTGCTGCGTTCATACAAAAATTTTCCGAAAATAAAGTTAAATGTTGGTTTCCTAACCAACAAAACTTACGTTAATAGCAAATTGATTTATTGAAATTTGAAGTATTCGCTACCAAAACGCACTTACTGCGTCCAGATTTTTTTCTTACAAACATGCATCATATTTCGATAAAAAATGCTAAAATGCAGTAACGAATTTGTTATACGAAAATTAGCTAAAAATTATAGGCCGTTAAACCATAAACTTCACTAAACCTACAGCGAAAGCATCAACTTAACTAAACCGACAGCCAAAGCATCAGAGAAAGGGTCTACTTTAAATGAATCTGTAAATATTTTAGTAAAATGAAGGGAAATGACGGTTGAATCTGGAACTTAAGGGTTCGCAGAACACTCTTCTTGCAACATTTTCTTTTCACAATCCGTATTTGTTTCAAGTTCTTTGCCTAAACATTGCCAATTTTGACGTTTTTAATTGCGACTTTGACGTTTTGAGGAAAACTCCAAAAATTTTTTCTTAGCTGCCCGTAACTTTTTTGTCCTTAAACTTATAGACATAAGTTTTGGTACATAGTTCACTCATTATAATACAAATACGCGTACCAAATTTAGTTGCCCTCACTTTCTTATTTCTGGAGATATAATTTTTTAGAAATATATCCGTTATTATGCAAGTTACGAAAAAATGGTATACATTAATTATAGGGTGTCTTGAGCTACATCTTAAACAATATTTCCACAATTACAGGCGGCCCATAAGTCGTTGGTGATTCAAATTTCCTTTTTTTTTTTAATCGAACGCGCCCTATGTTATTGCATTTTTGCATTTTCCATCGAAATATAATACATCTTTGTAAGAAATGAAATTCGGGACGCAGCAAGTGCGTTGTGGTAGCGAATTTTCATTAAATATTTCAAATTTGAATAGCTCAATTTGCTATTAACCTATAACGTTGACCAGGAAACCAGTTTTTTCGGGAACAATTTAAGTTTACTTTCGGAAATTTTTGTGCATTTTCAAACAATAAAGTTATTTTGATGAAACATGGCACATTGTTTCTACTATATAGATTGATGCCTGCTTTCCTAAAAAAACATGTTTGCTATTAAAAACATTTTTATGAAAATTCACTACCATAACGCACTTGGTGCGTCCAAAAGTTCTTTTATTGTTAAAAATTAACTTTTTGAGATAAAAATCTCACCCTTATCCATTAAATCTTTTCAGGGGGCAGCTACCCTTTCGAAATCTTGAAATTGGATGCTGGGTAGTGTGATACTTTTTTTAAAGCTAATTCGATTCTCTATTGAGCAACACCATTTTTTTTGCTGTAGGAACAAAACAAAGTCAGTAATAACATTTTTATTATCAGTAACACCTAATACTAGTGAAGCCTATAAAGAATTACATAGTTCTCTTATCTATTCAAATGTTCGAAATACCGCTTCTTGTGCGTGACAATAGCATCCCAAACGGTCAACAAATTCTTATTGGACGCTATCTGTAATACTCTGGAGAAATGTTGGTACATTCAGTTCTCATTCTTATTTTTAGTTCTTCGATAGTATCTGGTTTACACTTTTGAATACCACATTCTTCAAATGACCCTACAGGAAAAATTCTAAGGGAGTTAGGTCAGGTTAGCTTGCTGGCCACTCGCCACCACGCCTGCTAATCCATCTGTTGGAAAATTGTTGGTCAAGATACTCTCAAGCATTAACGTCATAATGGGCGGGGACACCATCTTGTTGATACCACAAGTTATGACTTACCATACCAGCATTGTGTACATCAAGAAATAAGTTCAATAACGTCGGAATGAGATATTGCTGTAAAAATTGCTCCATTTATAGTTCCAACAAAAAAGTAAGGACCAATAATTCTACTCCTAATAATTCCTGCCCAAACATTAACCTTTTGTGGATTTGTGTGTGATTCTGTCCCTGACATCTTGGACTTTCCCTTGCCTAATATGTACAGTTTTAACGGTTAACTTCTCCATGTAGTGTAAGAGTAGATTCGTCCAAAAACAGAATATTCGGTACTTGCAAAGAGTTATTATTACATTTATTTTTTAATGTTGCGCAAAACTGCATCCTTCGGTCTGGATCGTCATAACACCTGCAAAAGCTGTATTTTATAAGGATAAAGCTTTTCAAATGTTAATACTTTATGTGCCGTCTGAATTGGAATTCCACTGTCTATGCCAAGTTGCCGAACACTACTGTGGGTATTCTTTTCCACTGACAATAAGAGGTTTAATTTCACTTCTTCACTTATAGACCGGCGACCTGTTTTGGGCAAATCTTCCACGTTAGACGTTTCTCGAAATTTCTTATCTATTCCACTCATTGCTGATTGATTGATAGACATATCCGGATATTTAGTATTAACAGAATACACACATCTGCCTGAGTTCGGATCCTGTCACCATAACCAACCATAATTAGAACTTCAATTCTTTGAGCTATTGATAAACGCATTTTACCAACATTTAATAATTAAATTGAAAAAGCAAAAGTTGAAAATTATACGCATCACTTTGCACGATAACCAAAACGTAAATTTACTACTATTATCTGTAGATTGCATCGCATAAAATTATCAAACTTATGCTTGATTTGTTTTTATGACACATGTCATACAGCAGCTAATTGCTATCATCAGTCTATTGTTATAGATACGACATAGTATGCAACAAAATCTCTAGAGTTCTTTTCGTACAAGAAGCCCAACATTTTGAACATTTCTTTTGAGATATTGAAGTATCATACCATAAGTATCATATCATTATCATATGACTGGACTATGTAATTCTTTACAGGCTTCACTTGTGTTAGATGTCACTGAAAATAAAACTGTTATTAACCACTTTATTTTATTGCTACAAAAAAAAATGTGTTGCTGAATAGATAATTGGATAGCTAACCACCATCCCATCTCAATATGTCGAAAGTGGTAGCTACCCTCTGATGACGGATGACGATATGGGTGTGATATTTATACCAAAAAGTTAGTTTTTGACAATAGAAATCGACCCGCTTCTGAATTTTCCTTAATAATGGTCACATTCCATTTTATTGAATTCATGCGTTACTTCATAGGCACAGTGTATATATATATATATATATATATATATATATATATATATATATATATATATATATATATATATATATATATATATATATATATATATATATACAGGGTGTTACTTAATGATAGGGCGTAATTTCAAGGGCGCGTTCCTGAACAAAATTCAAGTAGAAAAGTTCATATAAACATGTGTCCTGAAGAGTCTGGTTTTCAAGATACAGGGTGTCAAAGTTTAAAAAAAAATTGGTTTTTTATTAATATCTTAATGATTCTTTTGCCCATTTTGTTGAAATCTGGCAGGGTTATTCACTGTAATAAGGCGCTAAGTTGGCACTAACTAAAAGATAATTATAAATTCCAGTGGCGTCTCGAGAGGCAGTCTCACGAATAATATTGACTAAAAAAAAATGTACGCTACTGAATTTTTTTAATTTTAATTTTTTTCAGATTAAGCACTTAAAAATAAACCTTTTTTGCCTCTTAATATTTTTTCGTATATTACTTCCTTTTCGAGGAAAAAAATGAAAACGGCTTCATTGCATGTCGAATAATTGTTAAAATGAAATCAAGTTAATTGTGAGCGTTGCTAGGAAACGTTGTTTTGACATTATGAGCATAATGTTTTTGACTTTCTGTGACAGTTTGTTATTATTTTCCCTCTGGTCAAAAGGTTAATTGTGCTATTAAAAAATGGTAAATAACTATTCTAATTTGGAGATGACACAAATGCATTTCCTTTATGGTCTTGCCAATGGTAATTCGGCGGATGCCCGGCGGCTCTATCAAGAAAGGTATCCTGATCGTGTCCTTCCAGGTAGACAAATATTCATAAACATTCATCGTCGTCTGACTGAATCTGGCAGTTTTAAACATAATACCTCTGACGGAAGACCTCGTACGATTCGAACTCCAGCAGTTGAGGAGGCTGTCCTACATGCGGTCGAAGAGAATCCTGCAACTAGTACCCGAAAAATAGGTAGGGAATTAAATATTTGCTATAAAACGGTATGGGAAATTTTAAGAGAATCCCTGTTGTATCCTTATCACGCACAAAGAGTTCAGGCACTTCTGCCAAGAGATTTTGAACCGCGTACGCAATTTTGTAGATGGTATCATCAAAGACTTTCAGAAAATCCTCACTTTGATTCCATCATTATGTTTACGGACGAAGCCCATTTTTCCAGAAATGCAATAATTAATTTTCGAAATAATCATAACTGGGCCCAAGAAAATCCTCATGCTATTACAGAGAAACAGTTTCAGGAACAATTTTCTGTCAACGTTTGGATCGGTATCCTAGATGACTATTTGATTGGACCTTTTTTTTACCACAACGTCTTAACGGACAATCTTACAGTCATTTTCTACAAACTGATTTGCCACTGCTTCTTGAAGATGTCCCTGTATATTTACGTCAACAACATTGGTTCATGCATGATGGTGCTCCTGCCCACTTTAGCATATTGGCTCGTGAGTATTTGAATGGAGCTTACCAAAATCGGTGGATAGGTCGTGGAGGACCACAATTCTGGCCACCTAGATCGCCTGATTTAAACAGCCTAGATTTTTATTTGTGGGGGCACCTAAAAGCATTAGTTTATGTTACACCAATCGAGACAGAAGAACAACTAAGGAATAGAATTGTTGACGGATGTGAAACCATACGTAACACTAATGGAATTTTCGAAAGAGTTCGTCGCTCGATGAGAAGGAGAGCACAAGCCTGCATAGAAGCGGGAGGTAGTCATTTCCAACATTTTTTGTAAATAGTTATTACTTTTCGTTTGTTAGATTTTAAAAAATGGCTTAGAAATAAATATTCTGAACGATCACAATTAACTTGATTTTATTTTAACAATTTTTCGACATGCAATGAAGTCGTTTTTATTTTTTTCCTCGAAAAGGAAGTAATATACGAAAAGATAATAAGAGGCAAAAAAGTTGTATTTCTAGGTGCTTAATCTGAAAAAAATTAAAATTAAAAAAAAAAACTCAGTAGCGTACATTTTTTTTGTCAATATTATTCGTGAGACTGCCCCTCGAGACGCCACTGGAACTTATAATTATCTTTTAGTTAGTGACAACTTAGCGTCTTATTATAGTGACTAACCCTACCAAATTTCAACAAAATGGGCAAAATGATCATTAAGATATTAATAAAAAACCAAATTTTTTTTTAAACTTTGACACCCTGTATCTGGAAAACCAGACTCTTCAGGACACATGTTTATATGAACTTTTCTACTTGAAATTGATTCAGGAATGCGCCCTTGAAATTACGCCCTATCATTAAGTAACACCCTGTATATATATATATATATATATATATATATATATATATATATATATATATATATATATATATATATATATATATATATATATATATATATATAAATTGAAACTGACGGCAAATATGTGTTCTAGGGGTCCTAGTTCGCACGCATTCAAAGAATTTTTTTTATTCAAAAGTCGGAATCTCCCCATTAGGGAATTTTTTCCACGAAAATTCACTAAAAAGATGTGTTAGTTACTTAGCTGAATTGCACAAAAGTTATATCAGTTGTTTTTATGTTTGCTATCTGATTGTCCTCATTCAAGGAGTCATAAAAATCAGAAATTCCAAGTAAATCTTGACAGTTATATGTGAAAGTCACGCACTTAATTTTTCACGCTTTACTAATGGTTCCTTCAACCTATTTATTCGAAAGGAACAATAAAAATGTGAATAAATACGATACTTTTTAATAAGTTTTGCCTGGTCTAAGTTTTATTTGCAACCCTTAAACTATATTTAGCTGCCTACATCAAGTGTTTAAAAACATAATATTGATTCACATTGTTAATAACGCAAATTCTTCGACCTCCCTTTTCCACGCTTATATTCAGTTCAATATAACTCCGGTCCATTTTGGAACTGCAAGTTAATTTAAGGTTCTACAACAATACACTTTTTACACAACGGAATGTGAATATCAGCTAAAAATGTCTAATAAGCTTTAATCGACTCAAATAAATTGATCGGCGTTAAGGAAACTAGTCATAGGTATAATATCTACTGCAGGTACGAGGTAAATATTTTTTTTAGATGCCAGGTGAATAACATTAGAACACTCGAGTTAAAATAAAGTTACTTTTAATTTTTAGTGAATTTTCATGAAAACAATTCACAAGGAGGAGATCGCGACTCTTGAATTTTGAAAAAATGTCTTCAAATCAGCGGAAACTAGGACCCCTAGAACCCATATCCGTGGTCAATTATATATATATATATATATATATATATATATATATATATATATATATATATATATATATATATATATATATATATATATATATGTTTGCTGTACGTTTGTGATTTCTTATTTGTTTGCGTGGACTGCAGTTTCGAACCGTCCCGGTTCATCATCAGCACGCTACTGACTGTTATCGCTCCTGTGTGGTCTACGTCTGAGATAGTGATGGGTTGTTATTTAACAGTCTGTTATATTTTAAATGTTGTCGAGCCGCAACAGTAACAATCTGTTATGGATATATACAAATAACAGGTATAGTGGAGGGGATGCTGTTGCGCTTTACACTAGAACTCGGAGTCGTATCTGTTTCTGTTGTCGTATCTGTTTCTGTTGCACTGCTACGATGAAGCAACTTCTGTTTTCATCCGCAACTGTTATAACAGGATGAATGGACATGAGACTGGAAATGGGGTATAGAGCGGACTTTACTTCATAACATAATACTGTTCTCATCCGCAACTGTTATAACAGGATGAATGGACATGAGACTGAGAATGGGGTATAGAGTATAGAGCGGACTTTACTTCATAACATAATACTGTTTTCATCCGCAACTGTTATAACAGGATGAATGGACATGAGACTGGGAATGGGGTATAGAGTATAGAGCGGACTTTACTTCATAACATACTACTTTATACTAGTGTGCTCACAGCTTTGGGAACGTAGGGTCGTCGGTACAATGAAACTGTTAAATTTTGACAGGTTGTTGATTCACACAAGACACACACATATATTTACAATTTATAAACAAACACAAAATATGAAAAATGTAAATAAAAAGGCTGTATATGTAGCAAGTGAAAATTATTAAAAATGAACTATATCACTGTAAAAATAAAATCAGGTCACCGCGTATATAAAAAAATAATCACATAGTCGTTGACGTAAACTCAATCTTCATTAGATAACTCGATATGCTGATGGCATTTTTGTTTTAAGAAAAAACTGATATGTATACAAACGTACAGTTATGCTTTAACGTGAGTCCTTAGGTATTATATTATATTAGGTAGTTTTTTGCTCATTCTTCTTTGCCTTATGTAACTAATAAATCAATATTCCTTTTTACTTTTCACTTTGGAAATCTAAGAAATAGGTCCGATTTTAAACATCTTTTTTTTTATTACTACTGCAAAATAAAAAATCGCTGAAACTTAAAAAATCTCAGAAACAGTACCAATTTTAATGAAATTATAAAAATATTCCCTGTACCCGGTATAGTTGAAACCAGACACACTTCGCCCTATAGGTAGAGAGAACAAAATTAGTTTTAATTTTAAAAAAATTATTTATATTATTTTTTGCTTACAATAATTCATTTATTTCATAAAGCTCTCGCATTTTCAAGGAAAAGATGGCTATAGAGGTTTTCAAGCTCAATGCTTAACTAATACTTAATTAGTTATGAAAATTCGAAAGAAATTCTGCATTGTTGAATTTTTTACCAAATTATTATTAGTGATGAATACCCAAAAAAAAACCTCCATCATTTTTTTAATAAAAAATTTATTAATTGTTTTAAACATAATACAAGAATTTTTTTATTTTAAACATTACCCAACTACACCACCGGACGGGTTCAGCTACTGTTACTACGTCTACGTGGACATCTTAATAATTCATAGTTTATACTGTTATTTTCAACCTGTTATATTTAACTGTTATTATAAATAACAGTAACAGGTGCGACTTGTTAAAGCAATATAACAGTTTTTCCCATCACTAGTCTGAGATTGTACGTGGCGCCTGCGCAGTGAGCTTCTCTTGGTCGGTTTACTGTCCTCTGATTGGTTGTGCCTTCGGACTGTGTCGTGTGTATCGGTCTCCTGTCTTGATCACTGTGGTTTGATAATTTGTCTATTTGTATGGCCCTTATTAAGTTTTGTTTAAATGTTTGTACTTGGATTTGTTCTGGCATTAATTGTTTCTTCTTGTTTGTTTGTTGAATGTAGTATTGTTCCCAGAGTTCCATTTGTTGTGGTCTTTAACATGTTTCATTAGTTGTAATTGGGTTATGTCTGGTTTTTGGTGTTTTGTGTTGTGAATGTGTGTAGCTACGTTTTATTTGTAGCTAGGTATGTGTATTTTATCTAATGCTGTTATATGTTCCTTGAATCTTGTTTCTATCGATTTTTTTGTCATTCCTATATATTTTTTATTGCATGTGTTACATTCTATTTGATATATTCTGTTTAATTCATGTGGGTTGTGTTCTTGTTTTTTATTTATTTTGCTTATTATTTTGTTATTGGTTTTGTAGCTCATTTTTAAGTCATATTGTTTGAGTGTTTGTGTTATTTTTTGATGTGGTGGTTATAAGTGAATGTTGTGTATTTTGTGTTTGTTTCTGGTGTTTTGTTTTCGGTTTTGTTGATTAGTTTGTTTTCGATTTGTTTTACTAGCTTTTCTATTGTTTACTTGTTGTATCCATTTCTTTCTGCTATTTGTATTATAATGATGTACTCCTTTTCTCGTTCGTCGTTATGGAGTGGTACATTCAGCATTATCTTTATTAAGTATCTGTATGGGGCCATTTTGTGTGTGTATGTGGGTGTAATGAGTGTTTAGGTATACTGATATCTGTTTGTGTAGGTTTTCTGTATATTTTGTATTCAATCTGGTTTTCTTAAATAATGTGCTCTATATATAACTGTGTACATCGCTGCATTAACATTTTCGAGTAAAGAACCTCGGTGGTTCAGGGGTAAGAACGTGTGCCTCTGAACCGAAGGGTACTGGGTTCGATCCCAGGGTTCTCCTTTCACTTTTTCGGTAATAACTGTAACATTAACATCAACCGAGGTTCGGGCATTGTATATGAGCAAGTTGAATGTCTGCACGTTTCGCCCTTCGGAGGGAGCGTCAAGCCGTCGGTCCCGTGTCCATGCGATGTTGGGCACATTAAAGATCCCTACCCTCCTTACAGAAAGGCGGGGGTTCGGCAAAATTTCCAGGATAGTGAGGTGAAACTGCTCCCTGGCGTCGGTGATTGGCTATAGTCGCGGAAATAGGCCGACATTAAAGAAACAAAACACACACACACATTTTCGGGTGCAACAAGTGCACTCTCAAATCTATTGCTCGACTGATTGATCTAGTTTTCGCTCTTTTCTGTATATGTGTTTAGTTAACTTAATAATCTTTAGTTATTGTTGTAAATTTTAATATGTTTGTTGAAGCTCTTCATTTGGGGTCTTCCCCGTTGGGCATTGGATAAATAAATAAATGAAATTAATAAATCAAGTTAAATCCCACTGGAAAAAGGACACCTTTATCATATTGCTGTTGTAGACTTTACATTATTTTCTATTTGATAGCTTACTAAATCCTTATCAAAATACCCAGTGACTTTTTAACAAGAGATTTGCAGTAAAATGCGGATGTTGGTGTCAATTAAGATGTATCGTATTTACATTTTATGTTTCGGCGGCTGAATAAAAGTCTAGATAGAATCGGAGGGACAAAAATCAAATTCAGTTAAACAAGCAAAAAGTATGCGGTTAAAAAGTTTAGCAGCCATCAAATGCGAGCTTTCATTTCATATTCCGGTAGCGAACTCAGGCGTTTCGACGCTGTAATGATAAAAGGCTTTTACAAATGTTGTCTACTCCCCAACCCTGAATAAAACACGACGTGATCCCCTCGCACGGTAAAAAGTTTAGTAAATCCAAGCCAGCAAAAAATCGTCCAGGTTTTTGTACTGCTCCAATGACCAGTATAAAAGATTATAAAATATTAATGTATACCAGAGATCAGACAGTAGAGTTTTTGCAAACCGTAAAAACGATTTCCGTAACATGTTAAACTCTCGGTTAGTTAATACCAATGATTTTAACCGTAAAACCGCTCTAATATCGGCTAAATCAACCAATATGTCATCATTATCGTATTACATGATGCAAAACCCCTGTAATTTAAAAGCTACAAACTAAAATAGACAGACTGGTGATGGTTTTTGTTGGTACAAATGATACGAAACGATGAAGTGAATTTAGTGGATATATATTTTTGCAGTAAGGCGATATTGTTTACTTGTACATTTAAATCGGAGGCATACGGTACGACGATGGATAAATGTAGAATCATATTAGGGAGTTTTTGCAAATCGTAAGAACGATTGTCGCAGGAGGCTACGTTCGGAAAATTTTAGCGGAATCTACGACTTTCAGAAAAAATAAAACAGACAAAACCGTTGTATGCTCACCATTTGAACCGCAAATCACGAGAGGTTTTAATGGCATTTTTAAGAAATCTAACTTACAGCTAACATTTTCCACCAATAGCACATAAAAAAATTTGCTACGTAACCCAAAGGACAAAGATAAAACAACAGAAGTGTGCGGAATCTATGAAATAGGTTGCAAGGATCCTGGACTTAAATATGTTGGGCAAGCTAAAAGAACTATTGAAAGAACATTTTAGCTCAACTGACAAATGACAGTATTGATAAATCATGTATTGCTTAGCATATTTGGAATAATAATCATCATTCATCATGTAGTTAAAGAAAATCTCAAGTTAATCAAAAATGTCAAGCAGTCGCGACAGTTAGGTGATGACTAAAGTAAGTATATATATATATATATATATATATATATATATATATATATATATATATATATATATATATATATATATATATATATATATATATATATATATATATATATATATATATATATATATATATATATATATATATATATATAGTTAGAAATTTGAACGAAAATGTTTTGATGAGTAGAGTAGGTCCGGTTAAGTGTAGTCGCTTGTTCGAACTGTTATCTTAATGATCACTGTGTCCTTCTTAGAAGGAATATATGATGAGACACAGTTTTACAAAAGCAGGTAGGCAATTTTAATTACAGGGATTTAAGACACAACAATGGGGGTTTGTTTGTACACCTTCGTAGAGGACGCTGTTTCCAATTGCTTCGCAACTAACATATGAATAGTAGTTCTAGTTTTCATTCGCTTAGTTTATTCATTCTGTAACATATCACACGCGTCAACACATTTTCTTTCCACACTATAAAGATTCTGAATCAGTCCCTGCAGCGACGTCAGAGTCTGACTTCCCCTAGTGACGTCAGAGTCGGTGATCCGACATACGCATTCTGTGGTCAATGGTTCTACCGCAGTAAGACTCGAAGAGAACGCGCCTAACATCCAACGTGGTCACTCGGTTACTCGAATGACTCGCCAGATAAGCTCTTTATAGACGAACTCCCCACGTGTGACAGCCTTCTTCTCTTGTAAAACTTTGACATAACAATATGCAAAGACGTATTTTTTTTAAATTTCAACAACACACCACGGGGGCTTACAGCCTAAATACTATCGTACCGTGGGTGTTGACAAGGAGGAAAGAGGCAACTTGTTAATTCTGGACTTGAAGGTTTGGAGGTTCCGAGGAGAAGGAAAAACATGTGCCGGCAAGGAATTCCACAACTTGGAAGTCCTCGGGACAAAAGAGCGGGCATAACAAGATGTTCCATGCCTGGTGACCTGGACAGTAAAAGGGTGCATTCGCTCTGTTCCCCTGGTAAAACTGTTGGAGGCAGCAGGTGGAGGCACTATGGAAGAGAGCTCCTCTGAGCAGTGCCCGTGTAGATATCTATAAAAGAGAGAGAGGTCAGTAACGGCACGTCGGTGGGCAAGGGATGGCAGCCTTTGGGTGAGGGTAGGGTCACCGATGAGACGTATAGTTATCTTTTGAATGGAGTTCAGGATAGCGAGTGTAGAAGCGGCAGCTGCACCCCAGATGTGGGAGCAGTATTCGAGGTATGGGCTTATTTGTAAAGTAATAAGGTATAGATATGAGCTGGCGAAAAGTATTTGCGGGCCCGGAAGAGGAAACCTAATTTCTTAGCAGCCGCTTCTGCGATTGATGTGACATGTTGGTGCCAATTGAGATGTCGATCCACAGAAATGCCAACAAGAGAAAAGGACGCATTACTTTGAATAACTTGGTTGTTCATTGTGATGGGTCTAGGGCTGGTGTATCTCTTGTGAGAAAGAAAGCAAGATTGATATTTGGTGGGGTTGAATTGTACAAGATTTCTACTTCCCCAGTCTAATATTTTTTGGAGATCCACAGAGACAGAACACTCCATGGGTCTGCGATCCCCATCTAATTGGGCTAGAGAGACAGGCTTAGAATATTGTATATTTGAGTGGAGGGTACTGTCGTCCGCGTAACTGTGGACTGGGTTGGATGTGCTAGAGAGGAGGTCATTGATGTGGAGAAGAAACAAAGTAGGGGCTAAAGCTGAACCTTGAGGAACTCCTGCATTAATTGGATACAGTTTAGAGGAATGGCCATCCACGATAACAGAAATGCTCCGGTTGGAGAGGTAATTTGCTGTCCAGGTACAGAGTTTTGGTGGTAGGCCGCAGGCCGGAAGTTTATTAAGCAGCGCTGCGTGCCAGACCTGGTCGAATGCTTTGGATATCTCTAGAGCGACAATCTGGGATTCACCGTGTAGTTCCATAGATTTGTTCCAAGAATGGGTGACAAAGGAAAGGAGGTCGGCAGTCGATCTGCGCTGACGGAATCCATACTGCCTGTCGTGGATTAGATTGTGTTTTTCAAAAATTTTTAGTAATTCAGTGTTTATATACTTTTCCATCACTTTAGAGACGACTGAACGGAGAGAATTAGGCCTGTAGTTGCTAGGAAGCGCTTTGGATCCTTTCTTGGGGATGGGTTGTACTTGAGCAGTTTTCCAGTTACTAGGAAATATGCCTTTATTGTAAGATATCTGAAACAGACAAGTCAGGACAGGAGCAAGTTCTTGTGCGCATTTTTTGAGAACAATTGCTGGGATCTCGTCAAGGCCAGATGCTTTCCTGGTATTAAGAGAAGAGAGCATATTTCGTACCATTTTAGTTTTGAAGATGATATCCTTCATTTTATGCGCGACACTGCGGACTGTTGGTGGTTGAACATTTGGAGGTGGGTTAAGAGTAGAATTGCCGACGAACAACGAAGCAAAAACTTCAGCTTACCCAGGGCGGTAGAAAAAATTTCATCCCCTGAGACAAGAGGTGGGAACGTGCTCTTGCAGAAATTATTCCCAATAGATTTAGCAAATTAATCGAGGCGAGAAAAAGCGGCATGCCAGCCTAGGTAAGAATAAATATAATATTAAATGCTCGCTTATTTTGTGAATTGCTTGTTAGTTTCTTAATCGTGATAAATATAAATAGCCTTTACTTTTGTTGTACTAATTTTACGTTAAATAACTGTAGCGATATCGTTTTATGATGGCTTGTGGTAGCGTCCCAAAATTTATAATAATTGATTATTTGCTATTATTTTGCATCAACTATGCTCTCCTCGAAGTCAAGTAATTTTTATTAACTTTAAACATAACAGATAACACTTGTACTTACGGAACAAGCTGCCACTTGCCCTATTTAATTAGCAACGAACTTAGCTGACCCTAACTCTTCTGAAATTTTAGATCGCCCCGTTATTATGGAACCCATCACCATTATTATGGAACCGATCAACGTTATTATGAAACCCATCACTGTTGTCATGGGTATCCATCACAGTTATCATGGGAATCCATCACTGTTATTAAGGAACCCGTTCCACGTGCATCCATGGCCTGGACATCTACCTACCGGGAACCCCTGTCCTGGGGTCCTGCACCTTATACTCTCCTGTAAACAAGAACACCTGGCCTGATTGCCGAGGGGCTAGAATTATCGTCAAGCTGTCGGAATAAGGAAGGCTACTCCAGCTGCTCCGCAGACACCGGCACAGTGGGGCCCCCACTGTACATCCAGCATCCTGTTACCTCTAGGGCAGCAGTTCGAAATGACCTGACCTGACCCTAACTCTTCTGAAATTTTAGATCGTCCCGTTATTATGGAACCCATCACCATTATTATGGAACCGATCAACGTTATTATGAAACCCATCACTGTTGTCATGGGTATCCATCACTGTTATCATGGGAATCCATCACTGTTATTAAGGAACCCGTTCCACGTGCATCCATGGCCTGGACATCTACCTACCGGGAACCCCTGTCCTGGGGTCCTGCACCTTATACTCTCCTGTAAACAAGAACACCTGGCCTGATTGCCGAGGGGCTAGAATTATCGTCAAGCTGTCGGAATAAGGAAGGCTACTCCAGCTGCTCCGCAGACACCGGCACAGTGGGACCCCCACTGTACATCCAGCATCCTGTTACCTCTAGGGCAGCAGTTCGAATCGACATCAAATCTAAGTACATTATTGTAACACCGTTTCTATGAAAACTAAAAGTACTGCTCCACAATTCACCTAAACAGTATTCAGATTTAGTTTAGCATTAATTCATTTTCTTCATCCTTTATTGATATTTGTTAATTGGAGCTAACTATATTATATAACTGTGATAATTGTCAATAAATTTATTTTATCTTATCTTGAATTTTATTTCTGTGTCTTACACCCCACCAACCATAAGTGCTAAAACCCATATTTAATTTGTTTTAAAGCTTGTGCCCTGACTGAGCATCCAAATTTTATATAGATTATTCATTATTAACTGGGCTTATAATTTTCATTATACTGGCGCCCAACGTGGGCCATGTCACAATTCCTTTGATAATGCTAACTTTGTTAGTGAAACGATCGCCATGTCTAAAAACTGTATTGTGTTAAATTGTGTTCTCCAAATTGTACTTATGACGTATATGTATGATACCAACGCAAATATTTATTTTATTATCCAAGTCGACGTTTGAAGAAGCTACTTTTTTATATCTCAGTATTATGTAGCAGGCACTTAAAAGCAAAAGGCTAAAGAGCGTTTCCATTAAAAATAAGATATTACAATAAAGTAATCCTTACTTTTTACGCTTGCTCTAATACATCATAATATTTCATTCATATTGAACTTAGCTTTTAAGTAAAGCTGTTCCCGAATGAAAAGGAAAAGATAATTTTTAATTAAGAAACCAGTAAATTGCTCTGCGTTTCATGGATTAATTAATAAAATTAAAATATTCAAGACAATTACAAGCTTTTATAAGAAATTTATAAAACTTCTTTTAATACTGAAAGCTTTTGCTGAAGTTAATTTACATACACAAACAGCAGATGTGCGTTCTGGTGACGTAAGTACTTATCCGGAGTTTTCTTCATTAGAAAAGTTACTCAATAAACAAATATTTACTGGTTATTTGAATAACGCAAAATTGCCAGTTTTACACACGTCATGTGTTATAAGTTATAATACAGTCAGGCGTGTATTTAGAATAATGAGAATACATACACAAACAGCAGATGTACGCTGTAATGACATAAGTACTTACCTGGAGTTTTCTTTATCAAAAAGGTTACTCAATAAACAAATATTTACTGGTTATTTGAATAAAGCAAAATTGCCAGTGTTTTACACAAGTCATGTGTTATAATACAGTCAGGCGTGTATTAAGAATAATGGGAATAAAAAAAAAACAACCAGAAAATGTTTCGAATAAAAGTTGTTCGACTATTTTTGACATGTTTGTGTGGCCTTGAAATTTTTCGTCACCTTGATAAACCAACCTTTTTTATGGTAACCTGTATAAATATATTTTGGAATATGCGAATTATTCTGCACACCTGGTATTCAAATTTTAGTGAGGCTGAATTACCTAAATTCGAGAAAAAAATATAAAACCACGGTTGTTTTACAAAAATCATAATTAATAATTTAAAAGTTCTACAGTCAATAAGAACGTTTAGTGTGGCATCGCCTCCTGTAACACAGTCTCGTGCCTGTCCTACAAAATGGTTATGGTGAATATCCGGATATATGGTTACCTCTTCATTTTGGCCTCTGAGTCCGAAATTTCGGAAATAATGTTTTCCCAAACAGATGGACTGGCCATTGGGAAGAAATATAGTGGCCAGCTCGATCGCCTGATTTATACGCAGGCAACTTTTTTATGGGGTCACCTAAAAAATTAATTAAGTGTACAAATAGCAGCAAAATAATTTAGAAGATCTCTCTTTGATTTCTTGTGTAATTAGTTTTGCTATATCGATCTAAACTATTTTCAGCCCTGCGGCGTCGCGGCTTATATTTAAAAGTAGCAGCTGTTATATTTTAAATAAGACATCCTGTATATTATTGCCTTTTTTGCTTCACTGTTGCTTTTCGAGACATTAATTGATTTCCTTATTTTTTGTGCAAAACAACTTCAATTGAATGTTTATTAATGCTTAGAAAGCTGTAGTTTTAGACGTAGTTTACGGATGTCCTGTCTTTCAAAATTTGTTAATTTACCGATAGATACAAAAATGGTAAAAAGTATAGTTTTTAAAGGGAACACCCTGCATATTATTAAATACCCTGAAAGACAGTTAAAGCTTATTTCAAATGATGTATCATGTTCCTAAACCTAAATGGTCAGCTTTCCGAAATAAAAGCAAGTTTCTATAAAAATCGGATTATTTTGCCATATTTGGTATTAGTATGAAATATGTCATGGAACATGTCATTATGATAATTTGACAATTATTAGTGCATCGATAATAAAACGTTTGCATAACAAAAATTTCCTTTGAAAAAATAAAAATGGAAGGCAATAAATATTTCAATGAAGTTTTGATTAAATTATTTATTCTTCATGGTACATCAAAGCAATCCGATTTACAATCAATGAACGAAAGAAAATTTGTAAGATTACAAAATAACTTCATTAGTCATTGGTCAAAGCTGAAAAAGTAACCAGATATTCGTGTTTACGTCCAAAAAACGCTCTTTGGCCAAAACGTGAAGTCAATTTCCCAATAAATAAATTAATTATCGTGAAAAAATTAAAAATAATGTTTTTCTTCTAAGGCATATAACTTCCTAAGGAAGCAAAATTGTACTAAAATCAGTTGACTTAAATCACCTTATTTTCGTCCAAGGTAACTAAAACTGGAGTCTGGCGCATGCTTTACTGAACACGCTATATATATATATATATATATATATATATATATATATATATATATATATATATATATATATATATATATATATATATATATATATATATGACATACTTGGTTCTCGGGTTAAACCGCGTCCAGAATTTATGAAAACTCGACGTTTCGGTTCCTGTTTTGGAGCCATTTTCAAGAGGTAAAGGAAATATGTAAGGACATTCTAAGGCCTGAATCTGCCTACTCCTTAGAGCGGAGGACAAAGGTGGGTTGGGTTGGTTTCAAGAGGTAAAGGAAATATGTAAGGATACTCTAAGGCCTCAATCTGCCTGCGCCTTAGAGCGCTGGACAACGGCGGGTTGGGTTGTTGTAGATCGATTACGGAGCCTCAATCTGCCTACTCCCCAAATCTCGCCGGAGATCGTCTGTGAGGTCTCAGTGTGTTCAACCCTAGGCCTCAGAGAGATCTGGCAGTCCGTTGCAAGTCCTGTCGTATATATGTCGTTCCGTCTACCTGCTTCGTTGTCAGTGAAAGTAGTAGGGTCAAGGTCAATTAAGTGGGTGGCTTTAGTCACGGCACTTAGGGGATGAGGAAGATTAAGAGGGTCACCGCCATTTGTTGAGACAGATAATGGGACAATAAAATTGTCTGTGGAATTTATTTTCTGTTTCTGTGTTTGTAATGAAGCTATAATAGGTTTCCAAGTGGTCGGAAGGCGAAGACCATCATCTCTCTTATTTATTGAGGCCTTAGAGTGTCCTTACATATTTCCTTTACCTCTTGAAAATGACTCCAAAACAGGAGCCGAAACGTCGAGTTTTCATACATTCTGGACACGATTCAACCCGAGAACCAAGTATGTCTCACATTAAAGACCGCGGAAATCTTTCTGAACATATATATATATATATATATATATATATATATATATATATATATATATATATATATATATATATATATATATATATATATATATATATATATATATATATATATATATATATATATATATATATATATATATATATATATATATATATATATATATATACCTAGATTTAAGATATCTGTGCGAGAGAGAGGTATGGCATTGGAAGCTGATCCATCATCCACAGATAAACTTTAACATAAATGAATTCAAATATGGGTCTCGGTAAGTTACGTTATGTATTGCAAAACTTGTGAAAATTGGCTGGTGTAACGCACTCGCTGCATCCTGACTTTTTTAATTACATCTTATTATTAATCATATCAAACATTGCAGGGATTTCATCTTAAAAGTAATTTCAATTTTCCTGACTTTTCCAGGACCAAGAAAAGTTTTCTGGGATGTATTTAAATAATCTCTGCCTAATCTTCAAGTAAATAAGCTACAAGATCAAAGAATTAAATTACTGTCAAAAACATGAATCACAAAATTTGTGGAGTAAAACTTTTCTATATAACTAATCTAGAGGCATATCGGTAAAGAAGATAATCTTAATACAAATAAATTGAACCTTTTTAAATATCTTTCTACTTTCTACAAACGTCATATACAGTATATATATATATATATATATATATATATATATATATAACTATATATATATATATATATATATATATATATATATATATATATATATATATATATATATATATATCTTAAGTCGTCTTTTTGATTTTAATATGTTACAATTTTACCTATGAAGGTTTAAAATTGTTTTTAGTGTGTGAGTATGTGCATGTGACTATAGGGTGCGTGTGCGGGCGCCGGGACTAGCGGATGTCTGTGGGTAAGTGTAAATGTGTGTATAAGCGAGAGTAGTTGCTTTTGGCTGTATATTAATTGAAGACAATATTGGATTACAATATTTGATATCAAAATTGCTACTTGTGTTTGGTATAGATGAAGTGAAAGATAACACGGTTTCGAACAGATAGATGTTAGATGGATAAAATGCTTCGAGCGATTATTGTTGACGGATATACCTCATTTTTTTACACTGGAATGAATAGAAGTGAGAGTTTGGTAAAAACGCAAGGCACAAAAGAAGCGAACTCCATGGGTTGATTAACTTAACTATATTGATTTTATTTTAGGATCTGTTTCAACTTGTCTGCACAAACAGTTGACAAGCTCGATCGGTACAGAAATATTTTTGATTGTAATGAGTGTCGATGGGTAAATGAAAACAATATATTAGGTGCGCATTTGTGCTTAAACGTGTGTGGACGTGTGCGTATGTGTGTGTTTGTATGTGTATACGCGTTTGTGTGATAGCGAGTGCCAATGTGTGCTGTTTGTCTTTGCGCGTGTGGGTTTGTGTGTGTATACATGTGTGCGTGTATATACGTGTGTGTATGTTTATGTACTTGTATTTTTTTATATTTCAACAACACACCACGAGGGCTTATAGCCTAAATACTATCGTACTGTGGGTGTCGACAAGGAGGAAAGAGGCAACTTGTTAATTCTGGACTTGAAGGTTTGGAGGTTCGGAGGAGAAGGAAAAACATGTGCCTGCAACGAATTCCAGAACTTGGAAGTCCTCGGGACAAAAGAGCGGGCATAACAAGATGTTCTATGTCTAGTGACCTGGACAGTAAAATGGTGCATTCGCTCTGTTCCCTTGGTAGATCTGTTGGGGGCAGCAGGTGGAGGAACTATGGAAGAAAGCTCCGCTGAGTAGTGCCCGTGCAGATATCTATAAAAGAGAGAAAGGTCACCAACGGCACTTCGGTGGGCAAGGGATGGAAGCCTTTGAGTGAGGGTAGGGTCACTGATGAGACGTATAGCTCTCTTCTGAATGGAGTCCAGGATAGCGAGTATAGAAGCGGCAGCGGCACACCAGATGTGGGAGCAGTATTCGAGGTTTGGCCTTATTTGTGAAGTATATAAGGTATAGAGATTAGCAGGTGAAAAGTATTTGCGAGCCTGGAAGAGGAAACCTAATTTATTAGCAGCTGCTTATGCAATTTATGTTGATGCCAATTGAGATTTCGATCCACAGAAATGCCAACAAGTGAAAAGGACTCATTACTTTGAATAACTTGGTTGTTCATTGTGATGGGTCTAGGGCTGGTGTAACTCTTATGAGATAGAAAGCAATACTGAGATTTAGTGGGGTTGATTTGTACAAGATTTTTACTTCCCCAGTCTAATAGTTTTTGGAGATCCACGGAGACAGAACCCTCCATGAGTCTGCGATCCTCATCTAATTGGGCTAAAGAGACAGGCTTAGAATATTGTATATTTGAGTGGAGGGTGCTGTCGTCCGCGCAACTGAACTGGGTTGGATGTGCTAGAGAGGAGGTCATTGATGTGGAGAAGAAACAAAGTAGGGGCTAAAGCTGAACCTTGAGGAACTCCTGCATTAATTGGATAGAGTTTAGAGGAATGGCCATCTACGACAACAGAAATGCTCCGGAAATTGTCTTTCATTTGACTAAAATATTTGTCCAATGGTGACTCAGGAAAAAAAATTTGTGTGAATAAAAGTGTGCCGATCCTTGAATTTTCAACCAACCATGTTGCGATGAGCTGGTATTAGCTTAAAAATAATTGTTTGACAATTAGTGTGTATCAAGGTTTAACAAAATATCTACAACCATTGGGCAATAATGTTTTTTTTTTTTTACTTTAAAAAGCTGCAACATTTTACGGGTGCATTTTGGTGTGGATTTTGGTGTGGATCCAAATAACAGTATCTATTTTCCAGGTATTAATTTGGCTACACATTTGGAAAACATCTGTATATAGGATAATGTATAGAGAAATGATAAGTATTTTGACGTAAAATCAGATGGCTATTTAAAAAATATACTTTCCATTTTTCAAAATTGAGTTATTTGTGATTATTAAATCAAGTAACTACACTAATAGTATGAAACATGTATAACAAAACATATCTATTGTATTAGAAGCGAATAATGCCTACTTCGGTTGATACACCGTCGAAACTTTTAAGACGTAGTTGCTTTTGTTAGCTAGCGGAAAAAACTCCCTGTGTTTCCATCGTTAGGTAAAACCTAAGATGGCCAATTAAAATGACACTCAAATTGCATAAGAGAAACTTATTGTTAGATGAACAATTAGACACCGTATATTGGAAAAGACTAGATGTTGCTATGGAGCTATTGATTATCGATGTAGGATATAAAAATACGATAGTAGGAGCCATATTAACTCTTACGGTTAGTGTTATTTTATTACTTTATAATGAATTCCCATCCTGGTTTGTAATTGCATGCTCTCAATTAACTGCAATAAAAAAACTAGACATCCCTAACTTAATTACTCTGGTTTCTAATGATACGAGGTCAGCGCCAAAATTACGCTGCCTGACATAGAACCAGGGTATTGCAGATTAACGTTGGCCTATTTCCGCGACTATGGCAAATCACCGACGCCAGGGAGCAGTTTCACCTCACTATCCTGAAAATTTTGCCGAACCCCTGTCTTTCTGTAAGGAGGGTATGGAGCTTTAACATGCCCAACATAGCATGGATACGCCCCCTCCGAAGGGCGGAACGTGCAGGCATTTAACTTGCTCAAATACAATGTCAGGATCTCGGTTTGTGTTCATTTATTACAACTTAGGAGCCCCGGTAGTCCAGGGGTAAGAACGTGTGCCTCTGAACCAAAGGGTACTGAGTTCGATTCCCAGGGTTTCCCTTTCTTTTTCAATACAAACTGTAAGAAATTAACATCAACCGAGTTCCCGTTCGGAGAGGGCATAAAGCCGTCGGTCCCGTGTCCATGCGACGTTGGGCACGTTAAATATCTCTACCCTCCTTACATAGAGGCAGGGGTTCGGCCAAATTACCAGTATAGTGAGGTGAAGCTGCTCTCTGGCCTCGGTGATTGGTCATAGTCGCGGAAATAAGCCGACGTTAAAGTAAGAAGAAAAAGAAAAAATATTACACCTTGTTAGCATTGAAAAAAACGAAACTTGATTTTATGGCAAATAGTTTTCTTATAACTGACATTTATTCCTCGCGATGTCAGCAGTCACGAAAATTAAGTATAGAGCTGTTATTAAATTTCTTACTCGAGAAGGTCTTCGACCTCAAAGCATCGAAGATCGGCTGCATGAGGTGTACGGAGAAAATTATCCGTCTTACTCTGTAGTAAAAGATTGGTCATCACGGCTTCGAATGGGGCAGGAATCCTTGAAAGATGACACCACAGTCAACGGGGCACGTTGGGCAAAACCCCTGAATAAAATACGACAAAATATTCTGGAGAATATACGTGGGAAACTGATCAAAGGCGTGCGTTTACTCCATGACAATGCATTCGTACACACTGCTGGATTTGCATAATTGATTCAAATTGATCACGCTCCGTATAGTGCAGGTATGACCCCAGTGACTACTACATATTTGGAAATGTGAAAAAGGACCTTTGCGGGTGCTATTTCAATGACGACGAAGAGCTAGAAGCTGCAGTTTGGGCACATTTTGAGAACAAACCGAAATAATATTTTTTATGTCATACTACATCATTATTGTGTTTTTATTGCTTAGTTACCAACTACATAATGGTGTACTCTATGCCTGTACGGGCATAAAGTTTACTTTATGGCCCACGTGGGCATAAATACAAATAATTTCTGTTACACTTATTTAATAATCTGTATTAAAGAAATTACAAATAATGAAATAAAAGCAATATGTAAATATTTAAGTAACATTATTTATTTAGTCGAATTAACATAACATTGGCAGTTCTGAAAAGATCAAGTGGCAGTTAGGTTGCCTTCATCAAACGGTGATTCATTTATTGTTTGGGTTTGACTAGTGTGACATAAAAGTTTGTATGCACCGCAGGTATAGAGGTGTATGCCTCGAACTAATTACAAACCCTCGGGCCGGAGGCCCTCGGATTTGTAAAGTCGTCGCTCTCAGAGCATAAACATCTATTTATACCTTTGGTACATAATAGTTATTTATGTACCAAGGGTATAAATAGATGTTTATGCCCGAGAGCGACGATTTTACAATTCAGAGGGCCTCCGGCACGAGCGTTTGTATGTCGCTCGAGGGCATAGACCTCTATTTATACCAGCGGTGCATACAAAATTTTATGTCATACTAGTCATACCCAAACAATGAAACATAAATCACCGTTTGTTGAAGGCAACCTAACTATCACCGGATCTTTTCAGAACTGTCAATTTTATGTTAATTCGACTAAATAATGTTAATGAAATATTTACATATTACTTTTATTCCATTATCTGTAATTTCATTAATAAAGGTTATTAAAGAAGTCAAACAAAAATTATTTGTTTTGATGTGCCCGCGGGCCATAAAGTGTACGTTTTGCCCGAGCGGGCCATAAAGTACACTTTATGGCCCGTGGGCATAAAGTACACCGTTATGTAGTTGGTAACTAAGAAATAAAAACACAATAATGAACTAGTATGAGATAAATAACTATTATGTCATACTAGCTCATCATTGTGTTTTCTTCGCTTAGTTACCAACTACATAATTGTGTACTTTATGCCCGTACGGGCGTAAAGTTCACTTTATGACCCACGCGGGCATAAATACAAATAATTTCTGTTTAACTTATTTAATAATCTTTCTTAATGAAATTACAAATAATGGAATAAAAGCAATATATAAATATTTAGTTAACATTATTTAGTCCAATTAACATAAAATTGGCAGATCTGAAAAGATCCGGTGATAGTTAGGTTGCCTTCAGCAAACGGTGATTCATGTTTCATTGTTTGGGTACCAAATTTCTGTATTCATTGCCGCAGCGTTCTTTAGACTTCTTCGGTAATAATATCTGAGTTGCCTTTTCGGATTTTTTTATAATTACATGCGGAATTTCATAAATTTCATAAATTCTGAGTTAAATTTGACACATGTAAACTCACATTTATGTCTGAGTATACTACTAAAATACTAATTTACATTATGGATGCAATAAAGAACTAGTGTGACATAAAAGTTCGTATGCACCGCTGGCATAAATAGAGGTGAATGCCCTCGTCGCTCTCAAGGCATAAATATCTATTTATGCCCTTGGTACATAAATAGCTATTAGGGGCAACGAATTGTTGCGTAAACGATGTAATAAATGCATTGATGTGAGGGGGACTATATAGAAGAATAAAATTTAATTGTGTGTCTACGCCGTCTCTTTCATACCGAGGCCGGGAAACTTTGGCGCTTGCTTCATAGGTTTCATAGATTTGTTCGATCAATTCTTTAGGTCGAGTTCTCAACCTTAGAAATTTCATCTATACTAATTCAACTTTTTCGGCATCCCGGGAAACTAACCCTTGACTGCTTTCTAGTTTGACACCTAAGCAACCTACACTAAGAGGGTTGATATTGTACGAGTTTACGTATTTACCATTCTGACCTGAATGTATCCCGAAAAAACGAATTTTTTCAACAAGCTGTAATATCCAGTGATGTTTTCTTGATTATGCATTTTTGACAAGGCAAGTGAGCGACAAAACCAATTCAATGAATTAGATAATCTAGGAGATACAAAAAACATTTGAATATGATAGCTATTTATTTAGAAACTTTAAAATTAAAATAATTTAAAATTACCTTAAATCCTTTGTACCACTCTTTTATTGTGCTTTCGTCATAACGTGTGTGCGTTTTTAAAAAGTCCATATCTTCTTTGGATAGTTTGTCTTTGCTGCCGAAACACCCCATTGTCTCCTGTGCAATTTGCAGCCTGTAAAAAAATAACTTAAATGACATTCGTGAATCAACAAATGCGTTATATTACTATTAACATTTATGTTAAAGTAGTTATGTTAAACATGACATAATAATCATTTTCAATAACTTTTAACTGCCTATGGTGTAATTTATCATATCTGCAATCAGATAATCTTGTATGAATTTTGAATCGTTTGTATTTATTTTTTAACAAAAATGTAAGAAAAATTGTATAGTAGTAATTTTTTTAAAGCACAGGTGTTGGATGTTGTTGACATGGCACAGAAACTACATAGAGATCTGCATATAATTGGAATGTCTGGTACCATTTTAGCGAATTTTTATTGAAAATAATTCGCTAATAGAGAGGTATCGATGGTGAGAGTTTGCAAAACTTTCTTCCAATGGACACGAACTAGGTCACCTAGAACCCATATCCGGCGTCAGTTTAAAATTTATATGTCCGGAAAGGCTTTCGTCGTCATTACTGTGATATATACTTGATTCTCGGCTTGAGCCGTGTCCAGAATTTATTAAAAATCGACGTTTCGGCTTGTGTTTTGGACATATTTTCAAGAGTTTAAGGAAATTTGATCTTCGTATAATCTTTTATTTGCAATAATGAGTATATTATTTAAATTGAATTAGAAGCTTACAGACACAACCGGTTTTTGTTTGTTTGTGTAAGTTTTTCTGGGTGTGCATGTATGTATATACATTGTATAATTAGGTTGACTATGATGCGTTGATCTGTATCATATTCTGCGAGCATCACAAATGTACATCACATATTGTAACTGTTGCTAAAACAAAGGCTGTTGAGGTTTTAAAAATCGATATATTCTTATAACAGCACTGTACCGAACTCAATCATCGGATACACATGAGTTTAATGAGGGATTATGCAATTACCTAACTCAGAATATGATAATATAGATATTGCGGCACGTTCAAACATACGTGAAAAATACGTAAAGATAATCTATGCAAAGTTCTCGACGGTAAATTGGTGCGGTGCGTATCGTTTTAGTCGCTGTTGTCAATAAATAAGTTTAAGAAAGTATATATTTGCAGGAAATACAGTAAAAATAGTGTCGTATTGTGCTTTTTCTTACTTATAATAAAATCGTTTTAATTAGAATAAAAATCATAGGTACTTTAATAGCATTTAAAGGCATAAGGTAAGAAATAAGATGGGAACCAATACGGACGGGAGTTCTCTCCCGTCCGTAGCTGGCGACATGCAGGTAGATAACACAGACAATAACTCTGATAAAGATAAAAATATTAACACAGTTAATATGGATAAAAATGGTAAGTTTTCTTTTATAGATTTTAATAATAAATATAGTAGCCGAGATAAGGGTCCTAATTACTACGTCTATATAGAAAGTGTAGACAGAAATCTGGGAAAATTGCATCCCATAAGGATCGGCTATTATTTGAAATTAGATAAGGATATTAATAAATCTATAATAGACATTAAATCAATAGGAAAGAATAGAGTAAAAGTTATAATGAACAATTACACTGCCGCAAACAATTTAATACACAGTACAGAAATTTCAAAAAATAATCTGATTGCATATATTCCAAGATTTTTTACAGAAACAAAAGGTGTTGTGAGGTTTGTCGATACATTCTTTTCAGAAATATACTTACGGGAAAATATAGAATGCGACACAGAAGTAACAGAAGTAAAGCGCATGAAGAAATGGATTACAGATGAAAGCGGTCAGAGAAAACTTGTGGATCGACAAGTCATTATTATTTCTTTTCTTGGAGATACACTTCCAAATTTTATTCGTATCAATAGGGTGAATTTCGAGGTCGAAAAATACATATATCCAGTACTTCAGTGCAGTACCTGTCTAAGGTATGGTCACTCCGCTAAGCTTTGTAAAAACAAAGAAAAACTATGTAAACAATGCTCTAAGCCAATTATTGAGGGTCAATTTTGTAATCATTCAGCCCCATATTGTATTTTTTGTAAGAATAACGACCATGCCACCATTTCAAAAGATTGTCCGCATTTTATTAGACAGAAAAAAATCAAGGAAATAATGTCTGCCAAAAATATTTCATTTAAAGAGGCTGAAAAGCTGGAAAGAAATCCTTCTTACTCAAATATTACTGTTAATAATAGATTTGATATTCTGTCGAATTTCTCTGACACATTTCCAACACTTAAATACCATCAACCAGTGACAAACTTTAGTATTACAAAACCCATACCTTTAATTTCAAAACCAAAACCACAAAAAATTAATACAAATTTTCCTTCTAACTCCTCTCCTAAGCAAAGTAAAAAGCGTAAAGCACCTTCTTCCCCAGTGACACCGAACCCATACAGAGAAGAATTCCTTACTTACAAGCAAAATATCTTAGATAATATAACGGAATATATAGTGCAACTTTTATCTGAAAAACAAAACAAACAAGAAATCATTAGTAGCAGCGTATTTATTGAAAAACTTTTAAAAAAATTAGATAATTTGATTGACAAGGAAAACGTTGATAAATTACCAACAAAAATTTTAGATTTTAGCGATGACGACACCTATTAAGCAAGGTTTAACTGTGTTGCAATGGAACGCACGTTCCATCATTAAAAATAAAAGTAACCTTCAGAATTTTTTAAATAAAAATATTGCAGAGATAATTTTAATAAATGAAACCTGGCTCAAGCCAGATAAACATAAAACTTTTGGTTTTAAGGGATACAGCCTCATTCGAAAAGATAGGCTAGAGCGCAGAGCAGGAGGGGTAGGCATTTTAATTTCTAATTCAATTAAATATAAAGTAATTGATGTTTGCGACATGGCTAACGGTAAATTAGATGCTTGTGCAGCACATCTTGTGGACCTTGATATAGTAGTTGTTAGTGTTTATAAGGCTCCTAATGTTGTTCTCAGTTTTATAGAATGGCTTAACTTCTTTAAAAATTTTAATTCAAAAAATGTCATTATTGGAGGCGATCTAAATTGTCATCATTACTCTTGGGGGTCTCTAACTATAAATAGTGACGGTAGGTCAATTTTTGACGCTACTGAACTTTTAAACTTAGCTATTATAAATGATTGCCGTCCAACAAAAGTTACTACACCATTAGAGAACCCCTCGATGGTGGACTTAACTATAATCTCACCTAGTCTTATAAGTAAGACAAGCTGGGATGTTCTCGATGAGGCTCTTGGTTCTGATCACTATCTCATCAAAATTGAAGTCAATGTTTCGGTTAAAATATACACTACGAGTCCATATAAAAGATGGAACGAAGCAGGAGCTGATTGGAATGCATTCCGGGTTGATCTAGATACTGCTATGGAGGAGCTGTCAGTGTTACCAGAGGCAAATAGGTACAATAGTTTCATTGAATGCGTTAGTAGTGTTGCAGATAATAACATTCCCCATGTTAAACCAAACAGGGCTGCAAACCCTAAGCCCATCTGGTGGGACACTGAGTGCTCTGACATGTTTCACAAAAGAAAAAATGCATTGAAAGATTATAAATTACAGTCAAATATGGAAAACTATTTAAAATATAAGAATATTGAAGCTCAAGCTAAGAGATTGTTTAAACAAAAAAGTAAGGATTGCTGGAAAAGCTATGTCACAAAATTAAACAGACAAACACCAATAAACAATATATGGTCATTTGTACGTAAAATGAACAACATAAATAAGCAACCTTCCGTATCTCATATGTCTGAAGAATTTATAGAAATAGCTATAACAAAGTTGGCCCCGCCCAGTGTTATGGTGGAGCCTTCCCCAAGCCCATTAGTTGTGACTAAGAGATGTCAATTGATGAATTCAAAATTTTCAATTCACGAATTAGAACAGGCCATCAGCGAATCAAAAAAGGCAGCACCTGGCATAGACAGGATTACATACAACATGCTAAAACAAATGCCGTTTTCAGCAAAGGAATATTTGCTGGAAATTATGAATTACTGGTGGGAGACCGCAAAAGTAAGTGAGTCAGCCAAAATAATAGTCGTATGTCTAATACACAAATTCGGCGAATCAACTAATATACCTAATTCATACAGACCCATCTCACTTATGCCTTGCACAACAAAAACATACGAGAGATTAATTAAAACTAGATTAGAGCATTATTGTGAGTCTAATAATATTTTTCCTCAACATCAGTTTGGTTTCCGGCGGGGCATGGGCACCAATGAAGCAATTGGGTTACTGGTCACCGAGATACAATGCTGTTTCTCCGAAAATGCATATTTAATGACAGTTTTTGTTGATTTAAAAGGTGCCTATGATGCAGTCAACCTAGAACTTCTATTCAATGATCTAGTATCGATTGGTCTTTCAGAATCAAATGCATTTAGCATAACTCAACTATACACACAGCGAAAAATTTTCATAAGAGACAACAAAAATCAACTTCATGGTCCAAGGCTAACATCCGAAGGTATACCGCAAGGATCAATACTCAGCCCAATACTTTTTAATATTTATACAAGGAGTCTTCATAGTATGTTTGACGACGACATCCAGTGTATACAATATGCTGACGATTTGTGTATCGTGGCAAAAAGGAAGAGTCAAGAGGAATGTGCAGTGGTATATAGACATATATTGTATAAATTAAAAATGTGGATAGATGAAAGGGGATTTACCCTAAATGAAAAGAAATCAAACGTTGTTGTTTTCACTCGTCACAGAGTTCAGTTGCCAGAAATTATGAATAATACTTCATATCAGATTAAAAGAGTACAGCAGTGTAAATATTTGGGAATTCTGCTGGATCAAAAGTTATTATGGACAGGACAAATCAATAATATCGTTAGAAAATGTGATAAGGCAATCAATGTCCTGCGTATTATATCAAATGCAAAATGGGGTTCAGACACAGACATCCTGCTAGATTTTTATAGAGCCTATATAAGAGCAATCTTAGACTACGGTTGTATTTGTTATGGTTCAACTTCCAACACAAATTATAAAAAAGTGCAAGCCATACAGTTAAAAGCATTACGTATCTGCCTGGGTATTATGAAATCAACACCGAGAGAAATTGTATTTGCAGAGGCTCTTGAACCACCTCTAAAATTACGAATTCAGTACCTATCGAGAAAGTTTGCACTTAAAATTAGGTGCAGATCGATAGAATTCCAGAACAAATTATACTTTTTAATGATTCAGACATTAACCAATCCATACTGGAGAATCAAAAATTTTCCACCACTAGCAAAGGCCTTCATGGATACAGAAGCATTTCAAGATTCTATTTTGACAAACGACAGACTTCCTGTATATTCAATTACATCTCTGGTTTCAGCAACCAACGTCTCTGTGATTTTTCCTACCTACAGTGAACTTTTAGTGCTTAATAATAGCATACTCTGCCAATTATTAGATAGTTTCCCAAATACTATCAGAATTTTCACTGATGGCTCAAAAACAAATAGCGGAACCGGATGTGCAATCTACGTTCAGCAGGAGAACACAATGGTAAGATTCCTGTTGAATGATTGTGCATCGATTTATACAGCAGAACTGGTAGCTATCGAAGAGGCACTGAATTGGCTAGTGACGAATCAAAGAGAAAAGGCAGTGATTCTATCAGACTCACAAGCGGCACTAAAAAGTATACAATACTTCAGCCATAAAAAAGGTGACAACAAAACCTTATGTAACATTATGGCTTTGTGTAACAGCCCAACTCTCAAAGGTAACGTAGTTTTTATATGGGTTAAGGGCCATTGTTCTATTCCTGGTAACGAAATAGCTGATCAAGCAGCTAAAGAAGCCATAGTAAATCCAGACCAGTTGAATTACAGAACAGACTATAAGGATCTCTTTAGTATCATTCGACGTGAGATCAAAACAGAGTGGGAAATCATTTGGACTAACTTCACAACAAATAGTAACAATCATTATAAACTGTTACATCCAAGGCTTCCCTCTAAAGAAGAAGTATGCATATACAGAAGACCACGTCACTTTTCTACCACCATATCCAGACTCAAGACAGCCCACAACCGTCTACCAGCTCACCTACACAAAATAGGGGTTGCAGAATCACCCCTTTGCCAGTGTGATGGGAGGTCTGTATGTGACATCAACCATGTGATGTTTATGTGTACAAACACCAGCAATCCAAGAATACAATTGTTGAGCGAAATAAATAAATATAATGCCACTAACAGCCCTTTAAACATAGTCACTCTGTTACAGAGTGGTAATATTGAAATATATAAAGCTATACATAATTTCTTTAGAGTTGCTAAAATTACTTTATAACATATAATTAACATCCTTAAACCAGTTTTGTAAATAGTAGAAAATTTGTAAATAATGTAATGTAGATTAGTAATGTAAGAGTATGAATGGTGTATCACCGATATTATAAAGGGAGTATGGAATTTTAATGTAGGTTTAGATTTAGGACATAGATTAAGTATAGTCATGTATTGTACACCAGTTTGGTATAAGATAATATATGTATAAATTAGCATGTGTTTTTTGAAAAAAAAAGAAAAAAGAAAAAAAAAAGAGAGAAAATATTAAATGAAAAAAAAAATATAAAAAAAAAATATATAAAAAATATATATTAAAAAATAAATAAAAAAAAAACAATAAATAAAGATATATATGTGTGTATATATATATATATATATATATATATATATATATATATATATATATATATATATATATATATATATATATATGTGTATATATATAAAGATATATATATATATAAAAAAAAAAAAAAAAGGATTCCAATTGGGACAAAGTAACAAATAAGAATTTTATTTAGATGTAGTAGTAGTAGATAGTCTAAATTAAGATCGTTATATTATATCAATTAATTATATCATCGTTAATAAACCAAAATCTGAGAGTAATATTAGGTAGCCAATTACAATGTCTTGTGACTAATGGAAATCTTCCAAGGTCAAACTTAAGGGAACACACACACACACACACACACATAATCTATGCAAAGTCTATGATTAATAATTAAACAAGGGTACAGGGGGTGTCAAAGACATGCATTAATCATATATTTATAAAATGTAGGAAACCGTTTATTTATTAGAATTACATAACTGATCATTACATGATAGATTTGAGAGTAATATTGCAAAAACGAGTTTTGGCAAACGGACAATGGATTTAAGTATATGTTGCTGATAACGCCAACACTGCAGCAGAATATTTTATGACAAAATTAGTCAATGGTGTAAACTACCGTTCTAGTAAAATTAAATGCAAGGACAAAAATCGTTCAAGTTGGATCACTGCTGGGCTGATAATATCGATAGATACTAAGAACAGAATGTACCATGAGGTTAAACGTAGTACCCCTAATAACTATAGAAATTATTTAGCCCGGCAAATAAAAAAAATGTAAAAGCAAGTTACTACATGGCACAGATTAAACATCAAGGTAACGATGCGACTAGTCTGTAGAAAACTGTGCAAGAACTGAGTGGGCAAAAGAAGTGTAGAGACATATGTGAGGAGAAGATTACGTCTGATTCTCGGGTAACTGCAAAGGATAAAAACTAACGGTACGCAGCAAGTGCGTTATGGTAGTGAATTTTTATTAAATGCTTCAAATTTCAATAACTCAATTTTGTATAAACTTAGAAAGTGTAATTTTGGTATTTTAGTGAGGTCTTTCCTAAGGCAAGATATCCACCAAATTTCATTAAAATAACTGTAATTTTCGGAGAAAATTTTTTTTTTTTTTCGAAAGAAAAATCAAAATTTGAATAACTCAATTTTCTATAAACTTAGAAAGTTGGATTTTGGTACGTAGTAAGGTCTCTCCCAAGGCAATATATCCGTTAAATTTCATTAGAACAGCTTTGTAATTTTCAGGAAAAATTTTTTTTAAAAGAAAACTCAAAATTTTCCCGGAAAACCCCGTCCCATTTTCCTGGATAACGAACTCATTCAAGCCATTAATAAAAGAAAGGCACCTACCGAGTTTCATCGAAATCGGTAATTATTTTTTGAGTTATCAGACGGATATATATATATATATATATATATATATATATATATATATATATATATATATATATATATATATATATAAATTCAAACTGACCCCGGATATGGGTTCTAGGGGTCCTAGTTCGCGCTCATTTGAAAAAATGTTTGCAAAGTCTCACCATCGATACCTCCCTATTAGTGAATTTTTTTAAATAAAAATTCACTAAAAGGAAGTTCCTGATGCTTTCAATACTTATTTTACAAAAGTAGGAAGTAACTTAGCGACAGACATCATCGGATAAATACGATTTACTTGGTAAATACCGACGTAACTGAAGTTTGTAAAAATTGTAGAATATCTATAAATGGGAACCCGGAATCAATTCGTTGACTATTAGAACTATTAAAAGTTCGGGACGCAGCAAGTGCGTTATGGTAGTGGATTTCCATAAAAATGTTTTTAATAGCAAATATGTGTTTCTTTTTTTTTCAGAAAGCAGGCATCAAACTTGATTACCAGTATGACATATATAGTAAAAACAATGTGCCATGTTTCATCAAAATAACTTTATTGTTTGAAAACGTACAGAAATTTCCGAAAGTAAACCTAAAGTGTAACCGAAAAAATCCGTTTCTTGGTCAAGCTTATAGGTTAATAGCAAATTGAGCTTTTCAAATATGAAGCATTTAATCAAAATTCGCTACCATAACGCACTTGCTGCGTCCGGAATTTCTTAACTTACAAACATGCATTATATTTCGATGGAAAATGCAAAAACATAAGGCGTTTTTGACTAAAAAAATATTATTTGTATCACCAACGACTTATGGGCCACCCTGTGATTGTAGCAATAACTTTTTAAGATGTAGCTCAAGACACCGTATAATTAATGTATATAATAGTTTTTCATATCTTGTATAATAACGGATATATTCAGCTTTATTGATTTTTTACGAAAATTCGACAAAAATGATATACCATTAAACGATAAACTCTATAGCTAAGGCTACTGCCAAGCATCAGAGAAAGGGTCTATTTGAAATGAATTTTCTGGAAATATTTTAGCAAAATGAAGGACAATGACGGTTGAAACTAAGACTTCAGGGTTTGTAAAACATTCTTCTTGAGACATTTTCTTTCCATAGCGCCTATTAGATTCAAGTTCTTTGCCTAAATGTTGCGAATTTTGACGTTTTAAATTGTCACTTTGACGTTTTGAGGAAAACCATAATTTATTTTTCTTTAAATGCCCATAACTTTTTTGTTTTTTGACCTACAGAGCGAGGTAGCTCACCTATAACGACATAAACCAGCGTAGTAAATTTGGTTGCCCTTACTTGGTTAATTCCGGAGATATAATTTTTTTGTTGAAAAAAAAAAACCCAAAATTTTCCGGGAAAACCTGGGCGGATTTTCCTGACTAACGAACTTATCCAAGCCATTTGCAAGAGGAAGGTATTCACCAAATTTAATCAAAATCGGCCCATTCTTTTTTGAGTTATCGGTGTGATACATACATACATACATACATACATACATACATACATATATATATATATATATATATATATATATATATATATATATATATACATACATACATATATATATATATATATATATATATATATATATATATATATATATATATATATATATATATATATATATATATATATATATATATATATATATATATATATGTATGTATATATAAACATATAAAAATTGAAACTGACCCCGGATATGTATTCTGGGGGGCCTAATTAGCGCTCATTTGAAGAAATTCTTTCAAAATTCAAAAGTCGGGATCTCCTCATTAGTGAATTTTTTTTAAAGAAAATTCACTAAAAAGGCAATAGAAGAGATAATAGATGCTTTGGTATACATTATAACTAGAATTGTTAATACGGGTCTGTTCCCAGACATTTTTAAAGTGTCGGTCATTAAGCCTCTTTTCAAGGGTGGTAGTAGAGGATGTATCAGTAACTGTAGGTCAATGTCTCTGTTAGGTATAATAGCAAAAATTATGCAAAAAGTTATCGCCATTGGAATAAGCTCTTATCTGACGAAAAGCAACATACTCTCAGTGCTTCAGTATGGCTTTAGAAAAGGAAAGTCAATCCAAGATGATGTAGCAAAGCTGACGAAATATGTTTATGAATCAGTTGATAGGTCTGAGCCGGCACTGGTAGCCTTTGTAGATAGATGTAGAGCACATATACATATTTTAGGGGACTTCTTTTGACCTTAATGAAAAGCTATAACAGAAAACAGTGTACAAATGTTGGAGGCGTCTTAAGTGTAAGCACGGATATTAGGTGTGGTATCCCACATGGCTCTGTTTTGGGGTATATATATATATATATATATATATATATATATATATATATATATATATATATATATATATATATATATATATATATATATATACATATACATACATATATTTATTGAATATTTTGTTGAAAACTCAGGACAGATCATTAGCTTTGCTGATGATACGGCCATATTATTTTCTGTAAAAAATTGGGGTAATCTGAAAATTAAGGCTGAGATGCGAATGACAAAGGTGTGGAAATATTTGAAAAGTTAAAAACTGAAGATATGGGTCCTTTTGTTGTTGATTAGGATGTCGTTGTTTGTAGTGCCGACTCTAATAAATATCTTGGTATTACTCTAGATAGACATCTACGCCGGGATTCACATGCTGCAGATTTGGTTACCAACTTAAGAGGGGTCATTCGTAAGATAAAACAGCTTTAAAAATTACTCAAGGCACAGTACCTCAGAAGAATATTTTCTGCTCTGGTGGAAACTCTACTTCCACATATAATTATAGCATGAAGTGGAATGCTGGCAAGCCACATTATACATTTGGAAATTATTCAAAAAATATTCTTAAAAATTATATGCTAAACCTGCAGTATATCCAACTGATTTGGTACATGCAGAGACAAAGGTGTTAGACATAAGACAGTTGTATTCGTACTCTGCCTTGGTATATTCTTTGAAGCACAAGGGTGAATTTAATATTGTTGATCATGCATATGGAGGACAAAAAGAACACCATATGAAGGTTCCTAGAGTACACAAAACGGTGGGACGGAGGTACTATAACTTTATTATTCCAAGGGTGTACAACATACTACCGATGGAAAAGAAAAATTAAGATCGGAGTTGGTTTTAAAAATAGGGTAAAGTCTTGGCCCCTTACAGTAACACAAAATTAATGCAGAGTATTGTTAATTTGAAAAACCATTGATTTAGTGAAGTAGGTAAAAAGTGGTATAAAAAAGGGAAAAATTTTGTAAATTTTCTATGCGTATGTGTGTGTTTGGGGGGGGGGGGTGCAGAGAGAGAGAGAGAGAGAGAGAGAGAGAGAGAGAGAGAGAGAGAGAGAGAGAGATATAGAGGTGAGAGTACGCGGGTGTATAGGATTGTGAATGTGTGTAGGTGTATATGGTGATGATTTCCTTTGTTTACTATGTGTGGTTTACTTTAGTATACATTTCTGTTCAACCATCTACAAAGTAGGCAAATCTTAATCTTAACTAACTTTTACCGACGTACAGTCTCTGACTTTGTTGGTTACTTATTATTTGCTGATTGTATAAAAGAAATGAAAAACAGTGAAAATTTGTTTATATCAATATTGTTATTTGTTTGTAAAAAATGAGATTATATCGTATCAGCAACTAAATTATTATTATTATTATTATTATTATTATTATTATTATTATTATTATTATTAAATATAGAAGGAAATAAACTCTAAGGCCTTAATCTGCCTACTCCTTAAAGCGGTGGACAAGGATAGGTTGGGTTGTTGTAGCTCGATTACAGGGCCTCAGTCTGTCTACTTCCCAAATCTTGCTGGAGATCTCAGTGTGTTTAACCGTAGACCTCTCTTAGCACTAGGGTTGAACACACTGAGACCTTAGAGACGATCTCCAGCGAGATTTGGGGAGTGGGCAGATTGGAGCTCTGGAATTGAGCTACAACAACCCAACCTATCCTTATCGGATCTCTCTTAGGTCTATAGTTATGCTATTTTTAATTATTATTGGCAGAATCTTCGCCACGTGATGGTATACTTGGTCTGTACTGATTGCATTTTCTCGGGTTATCTGTTTTTGGATTAGTAATAATTTT
This sequence comes from Tillus elongatus, assembly GCA_964006375.1. Classification (NCBI taxonomy): domain Eukaryota; kingdom Metazoa; phylum Arthropoda; class Insecta; order Coleoptera; family Cleridae; genus Tillus; species Tillus elongatus. The sequence continues at coordinate 94,678,948 of OZ023263.1, read as the reverse complement.
ACTCTTCATAAACTCACTGCGAAGATCTCGGGATGTATTCCATTTCTCAAAAAGCGGAAGAAGTTTTTCTTTTGTTTGTCTACCCGAATTTTTAAAAAGCTCTGCTGATAGTTCGACTACACCAAGTGTGTTTCCTTGGCTAAGTCTTCTAAGGGCTTTTTCAAATTATTTTCTTGAAATAGGCGACCCCAGTTCTTCTGGGTTTCTCTTTATTGTTGACGCCATATACTCTTCCAGTCTTTATAAATTAAATTTCTCTTTGTAATAGAACTCTTCTAGATAAGCATTACAGTGCTTAGCAATGTCTTCCTTTTCCAGTAAAAAACTTCCATCGTTGTGTTCTAAAATAACGTAATTCATGCATATACGTATGGTTGCTATTTCTTATCATAGAAGCGCTAGTATCGAACATTAATAAAAGTAGAAGTACATTTTGTAATCGTTCGATGCAAAATAATTTGAACATAACCGAACAAAATATTGATAACTCTCAACGCACGAGTCCTGCAATTATATCAGCCAAACACTTTGTGAAATATCAAGAACTTCAGATAGCTGGAACTTGGGGTCTTATTGAATAATCTTGGATGTAAGAACCTATCGAAGCGAATTTCCTGACAGATAATCATGGGCATTAAACTAGATTCCCATTTAATGATTCTGCTAAATCCTATAAGATAGTCAACGACAGCTAAAGCACTAACCCTACTTTCATACTACTGAAATGCTTTAAAGTTTGCTGACTATTGCGCTTAACGAAATTATAAATTAGTAAATTAAATTGGATAATTTAGTGTTTCATAACTATGTAAGTTCCTGCACTTCGATTTGTCTCTTTAATGCAAACAAATTTCAAAACTAAAACTTTATTAAATACCTAATTAAAACACATAGTAAAGTCAGTTGATTTTTGAAAGCAATACGCCCCCAGAACGACAAATAGAGTCATGAGTATATATCAGTAAGCATTCAAAATTACACCGATAACAATAAAAATTTAGCTTTTACTGACCAACGACAGCATATAGGGCATTTATTTTAAATTGTTATCTTAATAGGTGGATAAATAGGAACGAGAAACATACGTATGCAAAAAACACCCCATCAACCTACATTCTCTTCGTATCTCAAAATTTAAATAACCGGAAGAAATAACTAGTCGAGAGACTTTATACTCTCCAAGTTAATTAACCCTTGAAACCAACTGGTAATTCTAACGAATTTTTCAACAAGCTGTAATATCCACTGTTATCTTGTTGATTATAAATTTTTGGCAATACAAATCAGTAATTAAATAATTTGTTGAACCAAGAGATACAAAAAAAATTAGAATGGCGTAACAAAATATTTATGAACTTCAAAATCAAGACAGTGTAGAAATTACCTAACTCTATTAAATTAGAATAGGAGCCAAACGTAAAGCTCCTGCAACAAGAGAAGTTAAAGAGATAAAACATGTCGCAGTACATGGTGAGTGTGCTTATTCCGGCATCAATTGGTATCCATATGTAAGGAATGTATTTTCTAACCCTAGTCACAACGGCATTTTATTATGTAAACACTCTGTACATATTTAACAGGCACGTTATTACGTGGGCAAGTTTCACTAGTAAGAGTATTGTCCCATTAGATCTAAACTGTGTAGTTATGCGTTGCGCGGTTAAAAATAGTTTACTTAGGGATACACGTGCTATGGAGTTACAATGTAGATCAGTTCGCGAGTTAATCATATATCATCTTCGGCTCCAAGGGCACTCTTTATACTCGGCAGTTGAAGAAAATCATAACGTTTACCGTAAAACACATTTGAGTATGAACCATGACCCGAGCTGTGTACTAAAATATGCTCGATATTAGTGAAATGTTCAGCGCACGTTATAGACCTCCATAAAGGGTGAGATTCTCACAGAACGCATATTGTTTATTTATTGTACATCTTATTTTTCTTTGATTATAAGTTGAAAAGTAATTTCACTAAGTATCTCATTATAAAAGGGGCTTTAAGTAAACATTTGATAATTAGCTTATATTGAAGTAGTGTAGCTAAGCTTTCTTTTCAGTTTGTTATTTATGGGAGGTTAGGTCAACATTAATAAATTACGTAATTGGTGAGTTGTCAGTTTTAAGAAAATAAATAAAGTGAAATCTGCTTGAGAGTAAATTGATGATAGTTTAAAATATGTGTGGGGCACCTTCGCCATTTGCTCATCCAGTAGGGTGTCAGACTGGTAAAGGCGTGGGCTTTCAGTCCCGGGTTACGTAACCACAACCCGGTTGTTTTAGTCGCATCGGTAAATTTCAGTAGGAGTACAGTAGAGCTCGCTCCAAATATCTATTGCACCTACTTTTGTCGATGCGTGGATATTGAAGAGGGCACATCGTAGCGAGTTCACCTTTGTGTCCACTGCACTTCTTGGTATTAACAGTGGGAACTGTTGTACTACCTTTTCTACCACTTTATATTATTTCAGCGTAGTGACTTGACGTATTTTGAGGTCCACAACTTGGATTTATTGAATTATAATTACATTTTGTTTAAATGTCAATAGTTCAATGTTTGAATAAAAAAAAAATTATAGATAGTATCGTCTTTATAGATTGTGGTAGAAACCTCTCTAGCAAGTTTTATGAAAACAACTTATATATATATATATATATATATATATATATATATATATATATATATATATATATATATATATATATATATATATATATATATATATATATATATATATATATATCGGATATGGATAGAGGACCTAATTTTAAGATGAAGAGTTGATAAAAATCAGATTTTTGATGGGCAGCACTAAAATTTCGACCCCAATAAAACACAAATAAACCATAAATTAGAATGTGTTTGTAGGCGTGCCAGCGGGGGATTTTCGATTTTAAAAAACTTTTAATATTATTTAAATTTAATAATAACAAACTTAAGAATAACAAGAACAATAACAACAGTGCTAGAAATTAGAAAACCTACAATAGATTTTCAAAATAATATCAGTTTTATTCAATGCATAGTTAGCCAGGTTGTACAATAGACCGCCTTACTCCAGCCAAATTATGAGCCCTTATCTCCTGAGATGCATTTATTATACGACCTATAAGATCTTCCGGGTGTTTAAACACGAGTAGCATAAACTCTTTCTTTAAGGAAACCCCGCACGAAGAATTTTGAAGAGGTTAAGTTGGGAGAACGTGGGTGCCATAAAACTGGGCCTCCACGTCCTATCCCATATCACTGGGTAATCAATTGCAACTAACCAAATTTTTACATTTTTCTCAAAATGAGCTGGACATCCGTCTACCGTAACCAAGCCTAGAGCTGATCGGTATGTTAGCCCATATATCAGAATGTTGTTTCTAAAAAATTTAGGAGGTTTTTGCCATTAACTGGTGCTCGGAAAAATATGGTCAAAACTATTTTATTCTTTAACATTTCCACCCAAAGATTAAGGCTAAATCCGTGTTGAAAATTCCCTGCTCTGACAGCATGAGAATTTTATTGTGTCCAAATATGTTGATTATGAAAAAACAGGAGACTACGTTGGGTAAAGCTGGATTCGTCACTCCACAATATGTGTGACAAAACATTTCCATTATTTTGTATGGGGTTAAGAAACCATTGGCAAAATGTACTTTACGTTCTTCATAGCCAGAACTTTGCACCGGTTGTAGCTGATAGAGATGCATATGATTTCGTTTTAGAACAGACATATCTTAGTTTGAGGAAGACCAAGTTCCACCGATACTCTTCAGGTACTTGTGGTTGGGTCTCTATCAATTTCTTGTAAAATGCGCCGTAATGCTTGTTTTTGTAGGGCGTTGAAATAAATTTAACGTTTCCATTTTATACCTTGAATCCAAAAACCAATTGTACCGACTGTACGAATTCACTCGCTGCTAGAGCCCAGTTTCCGTTTCCAACCCTGTACACAAAGTTAATTTCAGCTTGTTTTTCGTTGGTAATTTAAATTACATTTAAATAAAAATAGGATAAGCATTATCAAAACACTTTTAACGACCTCAGGTAAGAAGACAGTTTCCAAATTCAAAGAAATTTCGAAAAACAAAATTTTTCACAAAACTGCGCTACAGATTTTTCTATGAGATCTATTAAATTTGTTTTACGGAACTTTTCTTATAACACTTAAAACGTCTGAACGCAGCAAGTGGATTATAGTGGTGCATTTTCATAAAAGTATTCCAAAAGATGAAAAATGAAACAATTACTTTCGGAAACACAGACTTGTTTTGATAAAGTACGGTTTGATTGATTAACGAAAAAAAGATTATAAATTTGAACGAGATCGTTAACAAAATTCACTAATAGAGAGGTAACGATGGTAAGACTTTCGGAAAAAATTAAATGAGCGCGAATTAAGGCCCTTAGAAACCAAATCCAAGGTCCGTTTGAGTTAGAAGATAGAGGGAGTCAGTCAGTAATGAGTTAGTATTGGTGTATAATAAGCGATCATAGAAGGCGTATAGTGAAATATAGTTCTATGGACATATAGTAATAGAGACAAATATTTTAGTTGATGATGGTGTTGGAAAATAGTTGGTTATAATAAAACAGTAGTTTGAAAAGTTGTGCTTTGTTAGTCACCAAATCCAGAACCCCGAAGAAGGTAACAACTGGTGTCAGAAGTGGGATTTTCAAGCTGCTAGCAGAAATATTTTTCAGAATATTCTTCGAACAACGTGGAAATTTCTAGAATCTCTGGAAAATCAGTGTCGCGCGGTATCTCATAACTGTGTGTGTTTTTTGAACAGGAAAATAACTGTGTACCAGCACTAAGTACGTCTATGTCTAAGACACGGTGCGCAACAGCCAATATGGATACCCAGCTATTGGAAATAATAAAAACTGGACGAAGAAACTAAATTACCACAAGAATAAACTAGACAAGAGGTGAAGAAGCAAAAGTAGAAATTAAAAGACGAAATGAAGAAGCCAGAAAAGAGATGAAGGAGGAAAAGAAGTAAGCGGTAGCCAAGTTCCTCGAGGACAGAAACGTTACTTCTGAAGGAGTTGCGAAAAACACCAGCAAAGGCTGTCCACGAGGGTCATGTTTAGGCCCGATCCTGTGGCTACTTATAATGGAGGACTGGTTTAATGAAATCGACTCCATAGAACCGGGCGAGACGGAAGCAAAAATCGAGGTCCAGGCTTTTTCGGACAACCAGCTCATCACTATAACGGCGCCGTCAAGAAGGAAACTCGAAGCAGCTTGGCAGCGTACCTGGTAGGCTTGCCAGAAGTGGGCATCGGCTCACAAACTGGAATATTCCCCCGAGAAGACGCAGGCTCTCTACAAGGGTGCGAGGAAAGGTACCAAAGCGCGGACACAAAGGCACCTGGTGATTAAAATGGGAGACGTAACCATAAGGCCAGAAGCCAAAATAAAATATCTGGGAGTAATGCTGGACTCAGGTCTACTTTGGGTGGAGCATACCAAATACGTAGCGGGCAAGATAGCGGGGCGGCGCATAGGGTACGAGCGGGAGCGGGAAATACGTGGGGGACGGATCCAAAGGTCCTTAGGGTCATATATGAGGGAGCAGTGACACCAACTCTTCTATGCGGCGCCGAAATCTGGGGTAAACGAGCGAGTGATTCTAGGGTTACTAGAAAACTTCAGTCGGCCCAAAGAGCATTTCTGATGGGCATAACGAAGGCCTACAGAACGACTTCCAACGCAGCACTGGCGGTACTGGCGGGGTGCCCACCTTTGTGGCTGGAAGCAGAGGAGCGGCATATAAGATGGGAACACTCGAAGGCGCCAAATTTTGAGGGAAAACCGGCGTACGGAGAAGGATCGCACCCGGCGGAGCACAGGAAAACCTGGGTGATAATAGAAAGAGCGGAAAAGACAACAGGGCGGTGGATATACACAGATGCGTCCAGAGCCGGAGTCGCGGTTGGCATAGGCCTGGTGGCCTATGAAAACAATGCAGTGGTCGAAAGCAAAGAGCTAAAGCTCCAGGACAAGTACACGGTGCACATGGCGGAATTGTTCGCGGTGGGTACGGCAGTGAAAAAGGCTGCCACTCTACTGGCTGGAACCGTCAACATCGTTTCCGATAGCAGAGTTGCCCTGGACATGCTCACCAGAAGGAAAGTGGGAACGGCCGACAGAATCAACAGGAAGATGCAAGAGGTGGAGCGCGCGGGAACAAAAATAAATCTGGGGTGGGGGGGGGTGCTAGCGACCAGTTAGAAGGCATCGCAAAGGCCGATGCGAGAGCAAAAGCCGCCAGAAGTGACCCTCTAGCTCACGAGAGGGTAGAGGATCCGGTAACGAGTAGAATGCTCAAAAGAAGGGCCAAGGAGAACACTGAAGTAGAGTGGAAGAAGCACTGGGACGATGAGACAAAGGGTAGGACTAGTTATCGATACATACAGCGTGGGTGTGGGCCTCAAGTGCTGGAGTCACAGGGCTGTGGGTTTGCTGACTGGCCACGGGCCCTTCAAGGGCTACTTTAGTAGGTTTAACCTAAGGCCTAGAACAAGAGAATGTGCGTGCGGAAACGCGGAGCAGAATACAACAAGACATGTGATGGAAGACAGATGGAAAATCGTAGGGCGGCAAGGGAACACTGCGAGAAACCAGAACAGAGTTGAGGGTTCCTACCCGTTCAAGTTAACTAGGACCACCAAGAACGAGGAAATCAGGAATTTCAATGAATGGGCCGCAGAAATAGAGCTGGAAGAGGAAACTCGAAGTGCGATTGAGACAAACCACAGAGAAAGAGAGGGCGCCGGATAGATATATGGGTGAGATTACGGGAAAAGCAAGCGTGGAGTGAAGGGTCGTATAAATGTGAGAGGTTGTAGGGGTTCCTTTGAGGGTGGCTTCGACCTGACAGTGTAGGAAGATACCATAGCCTAAAGTCTTCGGACGGAAAGGCAGGGGCTTCGGCCCCAACATCGTAAACTGATGGCACATACAATGATTTGGTGTGTAAGCTACACTGCAGTGTTTCATTATATAAAATAATTTATAAACGTTTTGAATTCCAATTCTGAGTGAAATATTTAATATACAAATAAATTGAAAGAATACTTTTTTTATAGAAAATTAACTTTTCCACCACAAAGGTCCTTAGAAGTTTTATCGCATCTATCATCCTTTTAGTGAATTTTCATTAAGAAAATCCACTAATACAGAAGTAACGATGGTAAGACTTTCGGAAAACCCATACCCAAGGTCACTTAGAATTTTTATATGTTTATATATATATATATATATATATATATATATATATATATATATATATATATATATATATATATATATATATATATATATATATATATATATATATATATATATATACATATATATATATATATATATATATATATATATGTGTGTGTGTGTGTGTGTGTGTGTGTGTGTGTGTGTGTGTGTGTGTGTGTGTGTGTGTGTGTGTGTGTGTGTGTGTGTGTGTGTGTGTGTGTGTGTGTGCGTGTGTGTGCATCAATGTATCCCAGCGACGACTCAAAAAATACTCAACTGATTTAAACGAAACTTGGCACAAGCCTTCATTTAATCGGCTATAGCGGACATATTTTTCCCAAAAAATATACAAAAATATTTTTGAATACGTTAGATACTTTAAAGTATTGAAGTAGCTGGAATGAGATTTTGCATGTAGCTAGAAAAGAAGTAATAAACCTCTGTTGAGAATTTTAAGAAATTTGGTTCACATTAGTTTTTCTCAAATTAACAATAAAATCTAAAAGTCGTAAATCTAAACAAGTTAAGTGGTTAAAGTATGATGCCAGACAAAGAAGAGTAGTCACCTGCCGCGCGTAGATTGGTACATATGCCACAGGCATACATCATAATGCAACGTAAACGAACTGTGGCGATCCCATCCTAATGACCACATTCGGGTATATTCGGATGCGCGGATTTGTAGGGGAAAATAAGGAAGTTTTACATCAGCTACTTGAAGTAAAAACCAGGTGGGATAATGTATTTTGTTTATTTATTACGGTTTGACAGTTCTGTAAGGTTAAGTAACTGATTGTATATTGCTTTTAAAATTGCAAATTAAAGAATAAGTACGTGTTTTCCTTATTTATTATGATTTGGCAGTTGTTTTGAGGTTAAATAAATTATTTTATATTGCTTTTCAAATTGCAAACTAATAAATAAACACGTGTTTTGTTTATTTATTATGGACTGACAGTTCTGTGTTGGGGTTAAGTAGTAAATTATTGTCACTGAAACAGATATAACAACTTGTACCTATATTATGCTTTTAAAATTGGAAAATAAAGAATAATAACGTGTTTTGTTTATTTATCATGATTTGACAGTTCTGTTTTGACGTAAATGATTGTATAGAAATGAAAAAATAAGAATGTTAACTTTAATAATCATTGATTAATTGTCAAAGTAGGTAAGTTATTTAAATAATGAATTGACTTCTTGGGTATGAATTAGGTTTCCTTGTGATAAGCTTTTGTAACTTTTATGAAATGTGTAATACAAGTTACTTTTAAAGAGACTTATAGTACCTAGACTCACCAAATCTTAATTTTATAGCGTCATAGAAAATTTAGTTTTGGGCATTCAAAGTTTTTTTCTTAAACGGAGCTAGAACAGAAGATTTAAATATTTTTTATGATAATAGAAAAAGATAAATTCTTCAAATGTGCTTGTATTGGGACCTCTAAACCCGATCTTCGACGTCTGTTTGACTTAACAGTATTACTTCTAGTAATACGTCGTACTAATAGTGTAAAATTCTTATAAAAATTCACGATTATAGCGCACTTGCTGCGTCCCGAAAATGTATATATTCACCATGTGGGTAAAAAAAATGCAGTAGAAAGTCGACTATTAGCTACCGGCGGTGGAAACAAATAACGTCATGTGTTTATGTGTATTACAACACAATCTAGGTTAATATTCGTGGCAAAACTAACTCGTTTTTATTTTAAAAATCGTTGGCGACAATCTTACAGCACACAGTAAAAGTGTCGAATCGAGATCAAAACTATGTCTAACATAACAAAGACTAATTAATCATTAACAAGTAGTCTCTTTAAGATGCAAAATAAGGCTTTTTCACGTTACAAGACCACAATAAACTAAACACAGGCTTTTTGTTCCACATAACATGTAATATACCTTACGTGCTCTGCGTTGTGAATTGTTGGATTATGAATTATTTATGATTTATTGATTCTGCTTTTTGTCGCCCGTTCTTTCCTCTGTTGTTTCTAAAAATATGATAAACAGTCGATATTCAAACTGAATCAGCAATTCATCTGCGACACTTACTTCAAACACTGCGACGGTCTGTGGAAAAATACTTTAGTATAAAATCTTATAAACAGACTTACTGGCAACGAACTTTTATGTAAATTAAATTATCCTATCGGTTTAACTTCCCATAAATTTTTAAATTCTGCTAAGGAAAACTTTCCCGTTTATATTTAAATTTTACTTCAATAAATGCGTTTTATGTACCTATTTCCAATTAAGGCAAAACAAAATAAACCTGGAGCAATGAAGTATTGTGAAATAAGTATGTAAATATGCTATTTCCACGGTCTAAATTGGTTATGTTGAAAACAAAGCCATAAGTTTGGATAACCTTGGTGACGAGACTAAGATGGATAAAACCGCTTTCACAAGAATGGACATGGCATTCCATGTGTGGGTGTTTTTTTTCTTTAACGTCGGATATTTCTGCGACTATGGCCAGTCACCTCACTATCCTGGAAATTTAGCCGAACTCCTGCCTTTCTGTAAGGAGGGTACGGATCTTTAGCGTGCCCAACATCTCATGGATACAGCACCGCCGGCTTTACGCCCCCTCGTTTTATTATTTTTTATCTCAACAACACACCACGAGCGCTTACAGCCTAAATACTTTCGTACCGTGGATGTCGACAAGGAGGAAAGAGGCAACTTGTTAATTCTGGACTTGAAGGTTTGGAGGTCCTGGGGAGAAGGAAAAACATGTACCCGCAAGGAATTCCACAACTTGGAAGTCCTCGGGACAAAAGAGCGGGCATAACAAGATGTTCTGTCTGGTGACCTGGACGGTAAAAGGGTGCAGTATTCGAGGTTTGGTCTTATTTGTGAAGTATATAAAGTATAGAGATTATCTGGTGAAAAGTATTTGCGAGCCCGGAAGAGGAAACCTAATTTCTTGGCAGCAGCTTCTGCAATTGATGTGACATGTTGGTTCCAATTAAGATTTCGATCCACAGAAATGACAACAAGTAAAAATGACTCATTACTTTGAATAACTTGGTTGTTTATTGTGATGGGTCTAGGGATGGTGTATCTCTTATGAGAAAGAAAGCAAGACTGTGATTTGGTGGGGTTGAATTGTACAAGATTTCTACTTCCCCAGTCTAATATTTTTCGGAGATCCACGGAGATAGAACCCTCCATGAGTCTACGATCCTCATCTAATTGGGCTAAAGAGACAGGCTTAGAATATTGTATATTTGAGTGGAGGATGCTGTCGTCCGCATAACTGTGAACTGGATTGGATGTGATAGAGATGAGGTCATTGATGTGGAGAAGAAACAAAGTAGGGGCTACAGCTGAACCTTGAGGAACTCCTGCACTAATTGGATACAGTTTAGAGGAATGGCCATCCACGACAATAGAAATGCTCCGGTTTGAGAGAAAATTTGCTGTCTACGTACAGAGTTTTGGTGGTAGGCCATAGGCCGGTAGTTTGTTAAGCAGCGCTGCGTTCCAGACCTGGTCGAATGCTTTGGATGTCTTTCATGAAATTTTAGTAATTCGGTGTTTATATACTTTTCCATCACTTTAGAGATGGCTGAAACTAGAGAAATAGGCCTGTAGTTGGTAGGAAGCGCTTTGGACCCTTTCTTGGGGACGGGTTGTACTCGAGCAGTTTTCCAGTTACTAGGGAATATGCCTCTATTGTAAGATGTCTAAAACAGACAAGTCAGGACAGGAGCAAGTTCTGGTGCGCATTTTTTGAGAACAATTGCTGGGATCTCGTCAAGGCCAGAGGCTTTTCCCTCCGAAGGGCGGAACGTGCAGACAATGAACTTGCTCAGAGACAGGCATTTCATGTGTGTTATATATTTTGATGTTGCACTACGTTCCGAAGTTATGAAATCGTCAGAGTTTTTCAAAAAACGCAACATTTTTCAGCGAATATTCAACAAGATGTTTTGATTACAACGACATCCCAATCAAGGGTCTAACACTAATGATCTACAATTTTAAAAATCTAACATGTTATATTTTGGTAACACTGGCAGAAATCAGGATCAGCTTACGTCGGATATCGCTACATTCAAGCCTAGAGAACTAACATCATCTGTTTAAAAAGTTGGTATTTTGCGAAACCTTAAAGTTATCACAATTTCGAAACATAGAGTGGTAGATTTATTAATGGTTACTTTTTATAAAAACTGAGCTTATTTTTAGTGAATTTTCGTAGAAAGAATTCACTAATGCAAACGTAACTTTTGAAAAATTGTCTTTATATAAGCGTGAACTCGGCGCCCTAGAACCCAGCGTCAGTTTCATTTTATGTTTTCTACACCGATAACTCAGAAATAATGGACCGATTTTTATGGTTTGTCAGGTACTTTCCTTTTGTAAATGGCTTGGATGAGTTCGTTAGCCAGGAAAATCAGACCAGTTTTTCCGGAAAATTTCCGGTTTCCTTTCGAAAAGATTCTGTCTCCACAAATGACAAACCTAAGACAACAAAAATTCGTTACTCAAGAGACACCATAAAAATTAGTTTAAAAATTGCATAGTTTTTCTTCTTAAAACATACAAAGTCGAGATTTGACATCTAAATTAACAAGTTTAATCAAAAATGCTGAAACGAATGTGTTATGTAAAAGATATATCGTAAGAAATATGTTTTACATAGCCTTAAGTTTCTACTTCAATCGTGATTGTCCTTTCTTACTAAAATATTTGCAGAAAATTCATTTCAAATTGATCCATTCTCTGATGCTTTCGAAGTAGTTTCAGTTACAGAGTTTGTGGTTTAATAGTCTATAATTTTTAGCGAATTTTTGTAAAAAAAAATTGCTATTAGAAGATCCCGACCTTACATGATGAAAAAATTTCTTCAAATGAGCGCGAAATAGGTCTCTAGAACTCATACCCTGGTAAAGTTTCAGTTTTTATATGCTTATATATATATATATATATATATATATATATATATATATATATATATATATATATATATATATATATATATATATATATATATATATATATATATATATATATATATATATATATATATATATGGATGGAATGGCACACCCCTTATATTATTACATTGTTGCATATGCATATTTGCAAAAAGTTTGATATCATCATCGTTTTCGAGTTAATTCAATTGTTTTGCAACTTGTCACGTTTTTTGACACATATTAAAAGCTGTGATACGACGTTTGTACCAATAGATAACAGAGTCCCATGAAAATGACGCATCCAAGGTGGTTTTCGTTCATATTATTCGTCGAAAAAATACCTAAATTTACACAACCGTAACTCAATTTTTTCAAATGGAACAGCTTGTATTTTATTTCAATTTTAATTACAGATTATATAATTTGAATTTTCCGTATCTTATCAGCAAATTTTCGTGTAAAATATATCAGTCACTTTTCCCAGAAATCATGTTACTTCCATATCGTCAATACGTGTGGAAGTATGGCATCAAGAAAATTTTCAAAAATGTTGTTTTTTGCTTAAACATAAAAAGTGTGAAAACATATAGAAAACATTATTTTGGATATCGTCCTCAAATTTGGTATACAGTTAGCACCCGACAAACGAACGATTCGGATTGTTTTTGGGTAAGATAGCTAAAAAGGGCGCTTTGGTGAAAATCTACAGTTTTTCGTTAAAACTCAAGTAATATAACGTTTCAGAAGTTTATGGGTACAAGAACGCAAATATTTCCTTTGTGGTCACGTCATGGACCGTATTTGATTAAAATTGACATTTTTTCGTTAAAACTCCAGGAATATCACGTTTTTGGGTTTATTTATTAGAAAACTTGAAATTTTATCAAATGTCTGGTATTCTGTGCTGAAATTAAATTACGGGTCGAGTGTGTGAGGGTGGAATATTGATGACAGAAATTTCGATTTGTTTTTACTAAAACAGCGTAAAAAGTCTGAAAACATATAGAAAACTTGATTCTGGGACGAATTTTTTTTTCTGTGTCTGTCGATCGATCTGTCTGTCGGTCTATACGTCTGTCTGTTAGTAGGTGCAATAACGTTCGAACGAATTCAGAAATCATCTTCTAATTTGCCATACAGTTAGCATACCCACAAAAGAACGCTTCGAGTTGTTTTTGGGTAATAGGTAGGGGAAACATGACGGGTAATTTGGTTAAAATTGACATTTTTTCGTTAAAACTTGAGTAATATAACGTTTCAGAACTTTATGGGTACAGGAATACGAATAGTTTTCTTGTGGTCAAGTAATGGACTCTAAATTTATTTCATGAGAATGTTTTTCTGGGAGAGTAGATTATCACAGCTATGTGGAAGTTATGATTCAATTTGCAGCACTATTTTGTCAAATTGTTGTGAAATGTTAGTGATTGATGAGTAATGTTGATGTTAGTGATTAATAAGTAACGTTTAATAAGTTATCCTAAAAAATATGCATGCGAATTCACATGAAAAAATCTGTTTTCGAATTTTGTTTAGCAAATAGTCATGCAAAAAACTTTTTAGATAATTTTCGTAAGAAGATTCTTATATAAAATTTGTGTAACATCACGCAAGCCAATTTTTGTAATTAAAAAAAAAGGCCAATTTTCGCAAAAGGGGTTGTTTGCAATTTTCATGTCTTTTTTTTTAAATTTTTGTCAAAAAGCTTTTTGTGAATAATTATATCTTGGCAAGTGTAGTTTTTATGTAAATAGCTTGAATTAGTTCTTTTGCCCGGAAAATCGGACCAGTTTTTTCGGGACATTTTTATATTTTTTTAAACAATAAAGATATTTTGATTTTAATATTTTCACTTTTAATTGTGTTTTATTGAAATGTTTTGTCTCAAATTTGTTTCAAATTTTCTTTGTCAATGTGGTGATTATTATCCCATATATGTTGTGCCACACACGATTTGTCCACCGTACCATATCGTAAATGTACGAGATGTTCATGAAATCTGGCTAGCTCCAATATCCACATAGTAAATTTCTAGATCGAAAGAGAACGTGCAGATTCCTAAAATAACTCGGTATCGTTCCTTTTAAACCTATTATCCTTATATTAGATAAGGGCTCATAAAGTTGTCGACCAGAAGATTAAAGCAGGTCTTCGGCCTCGTAGTTTCACTACACAATAAAGAAACGTTGGGTCTTCGACGACAATTTTACTTCGGACTAGTTCGTTTACCTATACGCGATATAAATACACGGTAGCTAGTAGTTTAATTTTATAATTTTTCTTCCTCTGAAGTTGTTGACATGGTCAACGAAACGATCGTAAGGTCTCTGAAATATGTGTTGTGGTGATTTGGGTTCTTCAACTGTACTTACTATACACCAAAATTTAGATTTATATGGTATTTTAGTTATTTTGACGAGGCATGTAAACACATTGATGGAGAAAATATAGCATTGCTATTTACTATCCGAACCAAAAAAAAAACACTAATTAAAACCCTTTATAAACATTAGACATTTAAGAAATGTAGTTTTCGTGATTCCTGCTAATTCATAAGCAAAATACAAATCAAGCTGATACCTCGCTTGATGCGCCTGTCACCGCTGTGTCTAGCCGAAATGATTTTACACGGAGACACGACATGGTCATCAATATAACCCATCAAAAAAGCACAAAATATATACTAAGCTACCTCTCAAACAATCACTTACTGTTGTTTCATGTAGAAAATGGTAGCACACGCCAACAACAATAGATCATTAGCACGACCACGTTAACATGAGAATTCTTTATTCTCTCCGTTCTCTACTAGAGACAGACTAATTTTAGATTCCTTACCAACTGTGCTTCTGCTCGTATAGTCGGTTATTTCTATTTTATAAACATTTTTGTAACAACAGCCATAGAAACGAAATCTTGCTGCACGTGAATGGAAACACTTCACGAATAGATTCAATCTGTAATTTAAAAGTTAGTCATCAATTCAGTCCGCAAAAAAACGTGTTACTATAAATTAGATAAAGACACCAGTAAAAGCACGCTTTTAGATACGAATACATTATGTTCCTGCCACTTATAATTTGTTACTTAAAAAGAATAGTTTGTATGGTCCTATCCCAATTGCAACTATGACACAGTCGCCACAGCAGTATTTTCACTGTTTGTTTCATCAAAATAACCTATGGTATCAACCAAGACAAAAAACAATACTCAGAGGTTATAAATTCACGCCGTGAACTTGGTTTTATCAAATGTCTGAAAATTTTAAATTATCTGGAAAATTGTTCTTTTTGAAATCGAATAGTTGTGACTGAAATATATCTAGTATGTATTTTTAACTACACATTTTCCGTTAATAATGTTTTTGATCATTTGTAGAAGTCAGGATGCAGTGATAGGCGAAACTTTCCTACTAAAATTATCTATCTTTCTACCAATATTTATTAAAAAATGTTTTATTAAAACTACGAAAAACCTTTTTAAAAGTTTTTAAGCTAATTTTGTTCTACGAAAATATACAGGGTGTGCCGCCAAGACCTTTAGTTAGCCGTTTCTTATAACTACTCCGATTTGAAATTTGAAAATTTACGCACATACGATCGAGACGAATTCCAGTTCAGTGAAAATAGTTTACTTTATGTCAAACTTCGGCTTTAACCGGAAGTGACCATCAACTTGTTTATTTTAAATACAACATGGCAATTGTCATTGTATTTTCGAATTCTACATTGAATTTGAGATAAATTATTACTAATACACCTAAGTCAAAAATCAACTGTTATCGAAAAAGATTATAGTTTGGAATTTATCAGAGCAGACACTTATAAATAAACTGGACCTAAGTTTACTGCTAGGCTTAGATTTTAAATGTAATGCATGGCAAAATAATATTGTTGTTATTGTGATTGCCCCCTTAATTAACTATACAATATTTGAGTCTGACAACCATGTGAAGTTAAATATGTTTATTGAATTACTGAAAGATAGGATAAGACGATATCAACAGATACTGAGATAGCAAGAAAAAGGATAATTTATTAAATAGGAAAGATTTTTATTTATACGTTTAAAATGTAGGAATTTACTTTTTGATTGATTTTGAGAAATATCTACCTTATTTCATTGTAAATTTTAAAAATATATATAAAGAAAACCCTGTGAAGTTATATATGACATTATTCAAAATAATTTGTCAATTATATATGACGATCGCTTCGTTAACAAAGTTAGCGTCATCAGAGGGATGAACAAACTAAGCGAATATAAACTAGAACTACTATTGATATGATAGTCAAGCAGTTGCGAACAACGTCCTCTATGAAGGTATACAGGCAAACCCCCCCACTATTTAGTCGAAAGTCCTTGGAACTAAAATTTCATTACCCGCTTTTGTTAAACCGCGTGTTGTTATTAAATACTATTTCTAAGAAAGAACATTTGATTATTAATACGCACACTTGGAGAACCCAGGTCTACAGGTTTGATTATTAAGATAACAATTCGAACAATGTACTACATAGAACCGGACCTACTCTATTCATCTAAACATTTTTATTCAAATTTCTTACGATATATATATATAATAATCATGTAAATTAAGAAAATCTCCAATTAAAAAAATGCCAGGCAATCGTGACAATTAGACGCATTATATATATATATATATATATATATATATATATATATATATATATATATATATAATGCGTCTAATTGTCACGATTGCCTGGCATTTTTTTTAATTGGAGATTTTCTTAATTTACATGATTATTATTTTACTAATACGCAATACATAATTTATCAATAGTGCTATATCTCAGTTGTGCTAAATGTTCTTTATATCTAGTTTCAACGGATCTTTTAGTTTGCCCAACATATTTTGACTCACAATCCCTACAATATATTTCATAGATTCCCGACATTTATGTAGTTTTATCCTTTGGATTACCTAGCAAATTCTTCTATATTTTTTTAGGTAATCGTAGCTGTAAATTTGTTTTCTTGAAAATCCTATTAAACCCCCTCGAAGTCCGCGGGTCTAATGATAAGCAGATAACAGTTGTGTCTGTTTTCTCTTTTCCAAAGTCATTGATTCTCTGTTTTATGTTTACTGACTAATTTCTCCACTAAGTAGACAGAGTAACCATCATACTTAGCTAGGTACTTAATATGTTCCAGTTCTCAGTTATATCTTTATTCAACGGAAAATGTATCAATTTGTGAACTAGGAAATTCAAGCAAGCTTCTTTTTGTACAAAACCCAAAGTAGTGTCTCTATTTTTTTTATGACTAATACGTCAAGAAAAGTTAAATTGGTATTAATTTGTATTATATGTGTGTATATATATATATATATATATATATATATATATATATATATATATATATATATATATATATATATATATATATATATATATATATATAAATCGTCCACACAACGGAACCTTATTAAAAAACATAAATTGAAAAATATTCTGATTCAAGCAAAGATTTGTTGAATTTATATATTTCTAGCAGATCTCTTTCTCTACGTTGTTTATTTTTAACACAATTTCACTATAGTATTTACACCACTTATTAAGAATGAACAAAGAGTTCTGCAAAGCATATAAATTTAACAAACCTTTGTATGAATATTTTCAATTTAATGATGTATTTTTTAAACAAAGTCACGGCACGGCAATGGTCGACCCCCTTTCCCTGTTTATTACAGACCGTTTTATCAGTAGGTCTGAAAGATACCTAGAAAATGAAAATGACTATTTTCCTAGAGTATGTTTTCGTTATGTAGACGATATTTTAAACTTTCTCTGATGAACAGTTTCTACACAACACTGATTTCAATGAGCAGATACTGTTAAGGTTACAATCAGTATGTATGTATGTATGTATGTATGTATGTATGTATGTATGTATGTATGTATGTATGTATGTATATATATATATATATATATATATATATATATATATATATATATATATATATACCGTACCCTAAATGTTATTGAATTATATGAGGGCTCCGTCATTGCCGCACGTGACCGACTTTCTCTATAGTACCTCTTTATACTTTTGCATGTTTTGTCATTTTAGCGATTTTTTTAAACATTCGCTAATGAGGTGATCTGTGTTTATATATATATATATATATATATATATATATATATATATATATATATATATATATATATATATATATATATATATATATATATCCGACCGATAACTCAAAAAATAATGGACCGATCTTGATCAAATTTGTTGAGTACCTTCCTTTTGCAAGTGGCTTGGATAAGTTCGTTAGCCAGGAAAACCGGACCAAGTTTTTGCAGAAAATTTTGAATTTTCTTTCTAAAAAAATTCATATCGCCGTAAATAACAAAGTAAGGGCAACCAAATTTGGCACGCGTGTTTGTATTATAAAGCGTGAACCAAAATTCAGGTCCCTAGCCTTAAAGACAAAGAAGTTAGGCAAATTGTGGAGTTTTCCTCAAAACGTCAAACTCGCAATTTTAAACGTCAAAATTGGCAATGTTTAGAAATACCGATTGTGAAAAGAAAGTGTTGCAAGAAGAGTGTTCTGCAAACCCTTAAGTTTCGGATTCAACCGTCATTGCCCTTCATTTTACTAAAATAAAAATAAATAAAAAATATTTACAGAATTTTCATTTCAAATAGACCCTCTTTCCCTGATGCTTTGGCTGTCAGTTTAGTTAAGTTGATGCTTTCGCTGTAGGTTTACTGAAGTTTATGGTTTAACGGCCTATAATTTTTTTTAGCTAATTTTCGTAGAACAAATTCGTTAATGCATTTTTGCATTTTTCTATCGAAATATGATGCGTTTATAAGAAAAAAATCTGGACGCAGTAAGTGCCTTTTGGTAGCGAATTTTCGGTAAATTTGCAGTTTAGCTCCCGAACGCTTTTCAAAAAACTTTTTCAGAAACCTGCCTACTTGCTTTTTACTACCTACCCCGCCCCGCACCCCGATTCACTCCCAGTCCCGTAACTTCCTTGAAGGGTGTGAACAAGAAATTGTTATTGTGGCATCCAGGTGGGGTCCTAGTAATGTTTCTGAAAACAATTTTTTGAAAAGCGTTCGGGAGCTAATTTGCAAATTTACCGAATTTTCATTAAATCCTTCAAATTTCAATAACTCAATTTGCTATTAACGTAATCTTTGTTGGATAGGAAACCTACATTTGTTTATTTTCGAAAATTTTTGGTGTATTTTCAAACCATAAATAAGTTTGATAAAATATAATACATTGTTTCTACTACATAGGCTATACCGGTAATCAGATTGATGCCTGCTCGCATTTGCTGTTAAAAACATTTTTATGGAAATTCACTTCCATAACACACTTGATGCATCCAGATTTTTGAAAAATGTTTATATATTTTCAAGGAATTAAGTTATTTCGATGAAATATGGTACATTGTTTCTATTATATAGGCAACCAAGTTTGATGCCTGCTTTCATCAAAGAAAGACATTTCCTATTAAAAATATTTTATAGAAAATTCGCTACCATAACGCACTTGATGCGTCTTTTATTATAATTTTGAACGATTCAGAAGAACGCTTATTTTGGAATCAACCCTTTTAATGATTTAATTTTCCCTCAATGCACGTTAAATATATCATATATCGCATAAAAATATAGTCTTATTTTGGAATCAACCTTTTTAATGAGTGCCTTCAAGCGATCTAAACCCTCATTTTCACCCAATTCGCGTTAAAAATATAAGATATCGCATAAAAATATATTTTCTCCTAATACCATGACATCTAGATAATAGTGCTGCAAATCAAATCATAACTTCCACATAGCTGTGATATTTTTTTCTCCCCAGAAAGACATTTACGTGAAATGAATTTAGAGTCCATGACGTAACCACAAAAAAATATTTGTATTCACCTATAAACTTCTGAACGATATATTACTAGATTTTGTATGTTTTGAGACCTTCTACGCAGTTTAAGCAGAAAGAAAATTTCGAAATTTGTGTCAACGATATTCCATCCCACACATTGTACGCGCAATTTAATTTCAGCATTTAACGACGTTCAAGCGTTTTTTTTTGAAATTTCTGTCACCGATGCCATACTTCCACACGTATTGAAAAATGTGTAAGTAAATAGTGCTGCAAATTGAATCGTAACTTCTACATAGCTGTGATAATCTACTCTCCTGAGAAAGACATTCTCATGAACTTAATTTAGAGTCCATGACTTGACTACAAAGAGAATATTCATATTCCTGTAACCATAAACTTCTGAAACATTATATCACTCGAGTTTTACCGAAAAAATGTCAATTTTCACCAAATTCCTCCTTAATTTATTCCCTATCCCCTAAACCGGTCTTATCCAAAAACAATTCGAAGCGTTCCTTTATCGGTGCTAACTGGATACCAAATTTCTCAATTTGTTAGAAGTTATTGCGCCTACTAACAGCAGACGTACAGGCAGACAGACCGACAGACAGACAAAAAAATGTTCCAGAATCAGGTTTTCTATATGTTTTGAGACTTTTACGCCGTTTGGGCAACAAAAAATTTCTCGAAACTTCTGTCGCCGATATTTTGCCCCCACACATTCAGCCCCTAATTTAATTTATGCACAAAATACCAGATGTTTCATAAAATTGAAAGTTTTCCAAAAAAAAAACCTTAAAACGTTATATTACTTGAGTTTTAACGAAAAAATTACAATTTCCACTAAATCATCCGCCATTCATCCCCTACCCCCTTAATCGATTTTAGTCAAGTGCTAAGTGTGGACCAAATTTGCAGACGATTTCTCAATACGTTCTAAAATTATCCTGGCTACAAACATACAGACCGACAGACACAAGAAATTTTCGTTCCGCAATCATTTACTTTCACATCGTCACAACGTGTGGAAGTATCGCATCGGCGACAAAAAATTCAAATTTTTTTTCGCTTAAACCTCCGAAAAAAGGGTCAAAACATATAGGAAACATGATTTGGGAACGAAATTTTTTTATCTGTCGGTCTGTATGTCTGTCTGTTTGTAGCCACGATAACTTTAGAACGCATTGAGATGTCGTCTTCAAATTGCCTAAACAGTTAGCACCCTACAAACTAACGGTTCGGATTGTTTTCGGCTAAAATCGCTTCAGAGGGTAGGGGGTAGGTTCCCCCCTACACTTAGTTATTATGGGAGAGGCCAGGCTAGGACTATACAGACTAGCCTGCAATGGTAGACTGAAGATCAACCCAGGCTTCAGGGGCCACTGCAAAATTCAGGAGATCGTGAAGGAGCCAATGCTTGAAATGAGGTCAGACTTCGTGAACCCGCGAATGTGCAGGGAAAACAACTTTACAGTGGAAATCCCTGATCGCGAGGCATGGCGGGAGGAGACGCCGGGCATACCAAGGGACGCGCTCGTCTGGTTCACGGACGGATCTGGCGGGGAGCGTGGGACGGGGGCAGGTGTTTACTCGGAAGGACCGAGGGTAAGTCATAGTATTTCCCTCGAAGCCCATGCAACGGTGTTTCAGGCCGAGATGTACGCCATCCTGCACTGTGTGCGGGAGAACAAGAGGAGGGGCTACACCAACAAGCGGATCCTCATAGCCACAGACAGCCAGGCAGCCCTTAAGGCACTGAGTAGCCCACGGGTAAATTCCTGGCTGGTGAGTGAGTGCCGAGACGAGACGAGCGACCTGGCTGGGCAGAATGAGGTTACCCTCATCTGGGTGCCGGGTCACTCGGGGGTCAAAGGCAATGAAGAAGCTGACAGTCTCGCGAAGAGAGGGTCAGCAGAACCATTTATGGGACCAGAACCGGCTCTGGGCGTGTCAAAGAGCACTGCCAGGGGAGCCATTAAGTCCTGGGTCAGAAACCAACACAAGGTGTACTGGGCGGACTGTCCAGGGCTCAGACATGGGAAGTCAATAATTGACGGACCCAGTTCAAAGAGAGCTGTGGAGCTGCTAAACCTTAGCAGAGGACAGCTCAGAAACACAACAGGTCTCTTGACGGGACACATGGCCGTCAAGAAACACCTGCATAAAATGGGGCGGTTCGAAGGGGACCTCGCATGCAGACTCTGCGGCGAGGGGGAGGAATCAGCCCAGCACATCTTGTGTGAGTGTATAGCTCTGGACCGGAAAAGACAACTGATCTACGGTCACTCTGGACCGGAGACAGAGCAATATAAAACTTCACCCTACCAATCGCTGTGCAGACTAGTTCAAGGCACAGTGATTTTGGAATGGGTGGAGTAAGACTAAGGGTATGCACAATCAACCAAGGGTTGCGGTGCTATCGGGGCGGCAAGGCCGCGGACGAGCCCTGAGGGAACAAAAAAAAAAGGGGGGGGGTAGGTTTCGTTAAAACTCGAGTATAACGTTTTAGTGTAGAAACTTTTCAGTTTCATAAAACATCTGGTATTCTGTGCTGAACATTAGGGGTTGAATTTGTGGAGGTGGAATATCGATGGCAGAAATTTCGAATTTTTTTTTGCCAAAACGGGGTAAAAAGTCTTAAACATACAGAAACTTGATTCTGGCACGACTTTTTCTGTCTGTCGGCCTATATCTCAGTCTGTTAGTAGGCGCAATAACTTTCGAACAAATTGAGATAACATCTTTAAATTTGGTATACAGTGAGCACCCGACAAATGAATGGTTCGGATTGTTTTTGGGTAAAATCGCTCCAGAGGGTAGGGGATAAAGGGGGGGGGGGGTTATTTGGTGATAATTGACCCTTTTTCTTTAAAACTCGAGTAATATAACATTTTAGGGTTTGTTTTTTAGAAAACTTTCAATTTTATCAAACATCTGGTGTTCTGTGCTGAAATTAAATTAGGAGGTTGAATTTGTAGGCGGTGGAATAACGGCGATAGAATTTTGGAATTTTTTTTTGTTGCTAAAACTGCGTAAAAAGTCTCAAAACATATAGTAAACTTGATTCTGGGACAAAAGCTTTTTGTCTGTCGATCTGTCGACCTGTACGTCTGTCTGCTGGTATGCGTATTAACTTTCGAACGAATTGAGTTATCATCTTCAAATGTGTTATCTAATTAGCACCCGACAAAGGAACACTTCGAATTGTTTTTGGGTAATATCGCTTCAAGGAGTATGTGATAAATGAGGGGTGATTTGATGAAAATTAACATTTTTTTCTTTATTAAAACTCGAGTAATATAACGTTTCTGAGTACAGGAATAGGAATATTTTTTTCGTTGTGCTGAAGTCATGTACCCTAAATTCGTTTCATGAAATGTCTTTCTGGGGAGAGTAGCTTATCACAGCTATATGGAAGTTATGATCCAATTTGCAACACTGTTTTCTATACGTTTTTGGCACTTTTTGCGACGTTTAAGCGAAACAAAAATTTGAAATTTTTGTCGCCGATGCCATCCTTCCACACGTATTGACGATGAGGAAGTTAAATTAATTTACAATTTATAAAAGCGTTACTTGCTAGTGGTAATGTAAGTAGAAGTGGCATATGGAAAAAGAAACAATATTAATATGTGGGAAGCTTATTTTAGATTTATAATGTTCACATATTTTAATACTAACAGAGGAAGCCTTGTAACTAAGAAGCCAGTCCTATTTTAATTTTAATTACCTCTGGAACACACTTACCGAATTTAAACCCTGTAAAGTGAAACAATGTAAAACGTTTTACAACCCGCAAGTAATTACGTGCGTTATTTTTGACAATATTAATACATTTTGCATATATACATGTTATAAATAAGCATAGAGCCGAGTTAATAACACTTCTTAAAATACAAGACTTCACGTTGTTAATATGTTATACCAAAGCAAAACCAATAACGTCATTAAGCAAGATCCGTTTATGAAATACGATATTACCGAAATTAGTAGGCGTGATGTTTTCTTAAAACTATAAAACAACAGACCAGCAAAAAAGTAAGAATAAGAAAAATATGGCAACATACAGGAAAAAGGATGTGATATATGACCAAGAAGGCGAAGACTGCAATATATATATATATATATATATATATATATATATATATATATATATATATATATATATATATATATATATATATATATATATATATATATATATATATATATATATATATACATACATACATACATACATATATATATATATATATATATATATATATATATATATATATATATATAGAGAGAGAGAGAGAGAGAGAGAGATTTTCAAAAAATATTCGAATATTCGAATACCGAGCAAGAGTTGATCAATTTCTATACAATTTATACATAATGTGCGTTTACTCAACTTTAAAAAGTGCTGCAAAATTAATCACAACTTCCACATAGCTATGATAATCTACTCTCATCAGATAAACATTGTCATAAAATCAATTTGGGGTCCATGACGTTACCACAAAGGAAATATTTGCATTCCTGTACCCATAAACTTCTAAAACGTTATATTACTCGAGTTTTAACGAAAAAATGTAAATTTTCGACAAACCGCCCTCACTTAGCCCCTACCCCCTGAAGTCATCTTACCCAAAAACAATTCGAAGCCTTCCTTTGTCGGGTGCTAACTGAATACCAAATTTGAAGATGATATCTCAATTCGTTAAAAAGTTATTGCGCCTACTAACAGCCAGACGTACAGGCCGACAGACCGGCATCTTTGAGTATGTATATGTGTGTATATATATATATATATATATATATATATATATATATATATATATATATATATATATATATATATATATATATATATATATATATATATATATATATATATATATATATATATATATATATATATATATATATATATATATATATATATATATATATATATATAAATAATGGGCCGAATTTTATTAACTTTAGTGAATATCTTCCTTCTGCAAGTGGCTTAGATAAGTTCGTTAGCCAGGAAAATCCGCCGAGGTTTTCCCGGAAAATTTTGTGTGCGAAAAAAATTATATCTCCGTAAATAACAAAGTAAGGGCAACCAAATTTGGTCCGCGGGTTTATATCATCATAGGTAAGTTACATACCAAAAGTTAGCTTTGTAGGTTAGAAAGCGAAAAAGTTATAGGAAAAGTTATAGGCATTTAAAGAAAAATAAATTTTGGTTTTCCTCACATCGTCAAAGTCTCGATTTGAAACGGCAAAATTGGAAATATTTAGGCAAAGAACCTGAAACTAATATGAGCTACTGAAAGAAAACGTCTCAAGAATAATCTTTTACAAAGCCTGAAGTCTTAGTTTCAACCGTCAATATCCTTCATTTTACTAAAATGTTTCCAGAAAATTCATTTCAAATAGACCCTTTCTCTGATGCTTTGGCAGTAGTCTTGGCTATAGAGTTTATCGTTTAGTGGTATACAATTTTTGTCGAATTTTCGTAAAAAATCAATAAAGCTCAGTATATCCGTTATTATACAAGATACGAAAAAAAAATTGTATACATTAATTATAGGGTGTCTTGAGCTACATCTTAAAAAATATTTCTACAATTACAGGGTAGCCCGTAAGTCGTTGGTGAATCAAATTTTCTTTTTTTTTAATCTAACACGCCTTATGTTATTGCATTTTTGCATTTTCCATCGAAATATAATGCATCTTTGTAAGAAAAAAAATTCGGGACGCAGCAAATGCGTTATGGTAGCGAATTTTCATTAAATGCTTCACATGTGATTAGCTCAATTTGGTATTAACCTATAAGGTTGACCAAGAAACCAGTTTTTTCGGGAACACTTCAAGTTTACTTTCGGAAATTTTTGTTATTTTGATTGTTTCTACTATATAGGTTATACGGGTAACCAAATTTGATGCCTGCTTGCTTAAAAAACATATTTGCTGTAAAATGTTTTTAAATGAAAATTCACTACCATAACGCACTTGCTGCGCCCGAACTTTTTTATTTCGTGATGTTAGGATTTTTAAGGGTAAATATTATTAGGTTGGTGTTTGACAGTTTGTAAAATTTTATTAAAGATATGCAATAGAGCATGGTTGCTAAAGAATTTTGTAGGTTAGAAATATAAAAGCACAGAATAAATAAATTTATTGGTAGCAGGGAGTAATTAAAAGAAAATATATGTTTATTTGGTAAATTGGAATTTAATTTAATAACACCCCTCCTATAAGACTGCATACAACATTCCAAAAGAACTCAAACCTTTATCGTAACAAAATTTTGGCGATCCTGCCAGTGTTCCTTACGTAACAGTAGGTACCATTATTTACCTTATTTATTTATAACTATGATCTAAGCAACAGTACATCATCCAGTAAACTTTAGTTTAGACGACATACATTTATACACGAGTAGTTTAAGCATAAAACACGACTCCCAAGAAGTTTCAAAAGAACTACATAAGATTGAAAAACTACAAAATGGGCTCTCGGTGTCGAGCATAGATATCGCCAGTTTCGAACTGTACTTTCTCAGCATAGGATGCGTTTTGCTAGTTCTTTTTAGCGATTTAAAAAAATCGCTAATGAGGATATATATATATATATATATATATATATATATATATATATATATATATATATATATATATATATATATATATATATCCGACCGATAACTCAAAAAATAATAGACCAATCTTGATCAAATTTGGTGATTACCTTCCTTTTGCA
Organism: Tillus elongatus; assembly: GCA_964006375.1. Lineage (NCBI taxonomy): Eukaryota > Metazoa > Arthropoda > Insecta > Coleoptera > Cleridae > Tillus > Tillus elongatus. The sequence goes on along the minus strand of OZ023263.1, from coordinate 94,652,135 downwards.
AGTGGCTTGGATAAGTTCGTTAGCCAGGAAAATCGGACCAGGTTTTCCCAGAAAATTTTGTGTTTTCTTTCTAAAAAATTCATATCTCCGGAAATAACCAAGTAAAGGCAACCAAATTGGGTACGCGTGTTTGTATTATAAAGGGTGAACTCTGTACCAATTTAGGTCTCTAGCTTTAAAGACAAAGAAGTTATGGGCAGTTAAAGAAACAAATTTTGGAGTTTTCCTCAAAACGTCAAACTCGCAATTTTAAACGTCAAAATTGGCAATATTTAGGCAAAGAACGTGAAACAAATACGGATTTTGAAAAGAAAATGTTGCAAGAAGAGTGTTCTGCAAACCCTTAAGTTTCAGATTCAACCGCCATTGCCCTTCATTTTACTAAAATGTTTACAGAAAAATCATTTCAAATAGACCCTTTCTCTGATGCTTTGACTGTAGGTTTAGTTAAGTCGATGCTTTCGCTTTGTAAGAAAAAATCTGGACGCAGTAAGTGCGTTTTGGTAGCGAATTTTCGGTAAATTTACACTTTAGCTCCCGAACGCTTTTCAAAAAACTGTTTTCAGAAACCTGTTTAGGCCCCCTGAATCCACAAACCCCAAGAAAAATGTCTTGTTCACACCCCCCAAGGAAGTTACGGGACCAGAAGTGAGTAGGGGTGCATAATTTTTTTTAGCTAATTTTCGTAGAACAAATTGGTTAATGCATTTTTGCATTTTTATCGAAATATGATGCGTTTGTAAGAAAAAAATCTGTACGCAGTAGTGCGTTTTGGTAGCGAATTTTCGGTAAATTTGCAGTTTAGCTCCCGAACGCTTTTCAAAAAACTGTTTCCAGAAACCTGCCTGCCCCCCCTGGATCCACAAACCCTAAGAAAAAATTCTTGTTCACACTCCCCAAGGAAGTTACGGGACCAGGAGTGAGTAGGGGTGTATAATTTTTTTAGCTAATTTTCGTAGAACAAATTCGTTAATGCATTTTTGCATTTTTTTAAATCGAAATATGATGCGTTTGTAAGAAAAAAAATCTGGACGCAGTAAGTGTGTTTTGGTAGCGAATTTTCGGTAAATTTGCAGTCTATCTCCCGAACGCTTTTCAAAAAACTGTTTTCAGAAACCTGCCTAGGGCCTCCCTGGACCCCAAGAAAAATTTATTTTTCACACCCTCCAAGGAAGTTACGGGACCAGAAGTGAGTAGGGGTGCTGGGCGGGGTAGGTAGTAAAAATGAAATTAGCAGAAAATTCGAATAAAACGGGCTTGAAAGCTGTCTTTTTCACATCTTGAAGCCATATCCCCCTTAAACCCTTCCTACCCCGCACAGCACCCCTATCCCTCAAGGTGCCGTAACTTCCTCGGCGAGTAGGAACAAGACATTTTTCTTGTGGTTTATGCAGCGAGGGTGGTTGTATGCACGCGAGGGGGAAGGAAAATCCCCACGACGAGGCAGACCCCCCCCCCCAAACCCTGCCACAAGTCGAACCGGGGGGGGGGGTCCTGTTTCATCTTAGGTATTTTCCTTCCGTCCCTCGTGTGCATACAACCACCCTCGTTGCATAAACCACAAGAAAAACTTCTTGTTCATAGCCCATCCCCCCCCCCAGGAAGTTACGTCACCTGGGGCAAATAGGGGTGATGTGCGGAGTAAGCAGGGTTTAGTGGGGATATGGCTTCAAATAGACAGCTTTCAAGCAGTTTTCTTCGCATTTTCTGCTCTAATTTCCTTTTTACTACTTACCCCGCCCAGCAGCCCTATTCACTCCCAATCCCGTAACTTGGGGGGTGTGAATAAGAAATTGTTCTTGTGATTTGTGCATCCAGGTGGGGTCCTAGTAGTGTTTCTGAAAACAATTTTTTGAAAAGCGTTCGGAAGCTAATCTGCAAATTTACCGAATTTTCATTAAATCCTTCAAATTTCAATAATTCAATTTGCTATTAACGGAAACTTTGTTCGTTATAAAACCAACATTTAAGTTTATTTTCGGAAAATTTTTGTATATTTTCAAACCATAAGTAATTTTGATAAAATATAGTACATTGTTTCTACTACATAGGCTATACCGTTAATCAGATTGATTCCTGCTCGCATTTGCTATTAAAAACATTTTTATGGAAATTCACTTCTATAACACACTTGCTGCATCCAGACATTTAAAAAATGTTTATATATTTTCAAACAATAAAGTTATTTCGATGAAATATGGTACATTGTTTCTACTATATAGGCAACCCAGTTTGATACCTGCTTTCATCAAAGAAAGACATTTGCTATTAAAAATTATTTTTAAAAAATTCGCTATCATAACGCACTTGCTGCGTCCAGACTTTTTTTAAATTTTTACATTATATACAGCCTGTATTAAAAAAAAACATACATCCCGTATGAAAGACAAACAAAAGACATTTGATGAAAACGTGATAAGCTAAACAGCATTTAAACACTATCTGTGATAAATTTTATTAGACGAAAAAACAACTTTATGCAGTGCACGATGACAGTTACTATTTTTATTGACATGTAGGAAATGCTTTATGATCTCATTGTGTTTTAAACTTGGGATATAAAATGATAATTTCAATGTATAAAACATCTATCATGATAAGAGTATTATTTCCAACCGTAAACCAGGAAAAATGTCAACCAGAAATAGGTCACTGGAAAACCATTTACTATTATCAACGCAGAATGGGTGTCAATTAAAAATTTTATGGGGTGCTATTACGGGGTGAAGTAATAAATTAATCCTACATTGTGTTACATGAACCATTATAATTAACATTGTCAAGTTAATTACTAACAACGGCAATAGAAAAACTGTATACAGCCTGTTCCAGCTTAACTGCGCACTGTTTCTATATTTATTGTGATTTTAGAGCTTGCTACGCTAATTTCAAAAATTTTTAAATTTTTTTTTTTTTTTGAAAATAAGGGAACTGATTTTTATTATCGGTATCCGTTTAAAATAGATATCTACAAGAAAGGAAAGTAAAACTGTCAGAGATGCCACTATAATTTAATTTAATTTGGAAAAACTATAGAAAAACCTACTAATACTAAGGTGTGAACCCTTGCTCCAATTTATTAGTTGTCTAATTGAAAAATCCTTTAACAAAAACAAACTTTATAAAAGTGTAAGATTAACAATAATAATTATGCGACAGGCTGTTTGCAAACGTATGTCGTTACATTATAAATACAAAGATACGTTATTATTATATTAAGAAATTGAACATCCAAAAGTATTTTATTTAATTTTCACAAGAACAAAAAAATCGAATCGTAAATAAGTTCACTTATTTTGGCAAGTCCTCAAACCACAAATTTGTAGGTAACTCTTCGAAGATCGCTCTCTCTCTCTCTCTCTATCTTCTGGTATGTATAATAATAATATCAGAAAAGAATTACCTTAGGTTATTGGTTTTAAACTCTGGGTCAAACTTTGACTGCTATATTGTTTCGTAACACCAAACCAAATAAGTCACTCCGACAAAGCTTAGTTTACCAAATAAATTCAGAAAATTGACGTATGCCGGAAAAGGCTGTATTTAACTTTTCTAGACTAACTTTCCAAATTATTACGCATTTTCTCTGTCCTTTCTATGTATATACTTCCGTGTCTAAATATCTTCTGGGTAATTGCCAATTGAGTATGACAAGTGATATTATCCAACGTAACGGCTGCGATTTATACAAAACAACAGTTCTTTTAAAACTAACAAGACGTGAGTCTTTTCCTTCTAGATTCTGACTGCTAATTTCACTTTGGTGTTTTTGATTATCAAAAAATTTTTCGCCCAGCGGAGAACAACACTTTTCCATTAATGCACAAGTTCACTCTTCCGAGAACGATATCAATTTTCGTCCCTTTACCAGCGCCGCAGGTTCTCCCCGATACCCACCGTCTCCGCGTTATCAATTTTCTACCTCGTTCCGATAAATATCGAAATATCGGCCTGAAGTAGATATCAGGGAAAGAGAGATAGATCGATACCATTGACAGCGGCGTCGATTGGGGGAATTGAGTATTTTAATTAAAATGACGATCTTCACCCGGAATATGAAACCAACTATGGAGATGATCAATTGAAACGGGGATTTATAAAAATACCGCGTTTCAAGCTACACAGTCGACTTAATCAGCTGTCATGTAATATTTTTCTGCTGAGCCCAGTAGTCTAATCAGAACAAAATTCGGACGCAGCAAGTGCCTTATAGTAGTAGATTTTCATAAGAATCGTACACTATAGTACGGAATATTACTGTTTTGTGTGTTTTGTTTCTTTAACGTCAGCCTATTTCCGCGACTATGGCCAATCACCGACGCCAGGGAGCAGTTTCACCTCACTATCCCAGAAATTTTGCCGAACCCCTGCCTTTCTGTAAGGAGGGTAGGGATCTTTAACGTGCCCAACATCGCATGGACACGGGACCGACGGCTTTACGCCCCCTCCGAAGGGCGGAACGTGCAGACATTCAACTTGCTCAAATACAATGCCAGAACCTCGGTTGATGTTAGTGTTACAGTTTGTACTGAAAAAGTGAAAGGATAACCCTGAGATCGAACCCAGTACCCTTCGGTTCAGACGCACACGTTCTTACCCCTGAACCGCCGAGGTTCACGACATATTACTAAAATTGATATTTTAAATTTAAACAGACCTAGAAGCTGGGTTTTAGAGGACCTATTACGCGCTCATTAAAGCATTTTTTCGGAAGTGTTCCCATCGATATATGACTATAAACATAAAAAATATTTTAATCCTGTGTTCTAGCTCCGTTTGAGAATACAACTTTAAATGGCCAAAACTCATTTTATCTATGAAGGTGGAAAGGTTAAATTTGGTATATCTTGGTAAGTATCTTTAAAAGTAACAGATTTCATTAAAGTTAGAAAAGCTTTCCACAAGAAAACTTAATTCGTATTTAGAAAAGCAATGTATCTGCCAAATTATAAACATGGCATGTATTTTCCTTGTTAATCACCTAGCATTTCGTTTTAGCCAATCTAATCGAACCGGATTTTCCAACAACAAAAAGAGCTTTTGAAAAACAAACTCTTAGTGAATTTTCTTAATGAAATTGAACTACAAAATATATGCTGAAATTTATAATTTAAGGTCAACGGTGACAAAGGTATCCAGGCGTTTTATGGGAAAACGAGATCTTGGTCCAAATGAAGGAAATCTGGACACAATTGTTTCTACCAAATATTAAAGTTAGTTAAACAAAATGAAACGATACATGCACCGGGCAGGAATCGAACCCGGGCCGCCCGTGTATCAGATAGCATTCTACCACGGAACTTGCTGTCCCAGGAAATTTTATAATACATAAAGTAAATGTAAGTAAACAGTTAATTATATAATTAACTAAATTGTGACACGTTTGCCGGTCGTTGAAACACATTTGACTGTTTCGATATTTGATGACGTCTTATTTTTCAGTTTAAAGATAAAAACAAACTGCTTAAAAATCACTTTCGTAGAGACGTGAGCCGATTTCTTTCCTTCTTTGGGATCTTCTAATATTCTTATAATATGACACTTGCCTATGAATAAAAAAAGTGCCATTGCATTTGGAAAATTAAATTTGTAGTGCGTCATCACTTACAAAACGGCTGATTTACAAATGATTGCGTCACTACTTCAGCAACCATTTTGACGAAATAATTAAAGAATGTCATATATTATTTTTATCATTTTATTTACTATTTATCATGATTTTCAAATTATATATTATGTCGTACATAAAAGCTATTCTTGTGTTGGCACTGGGACACGATTTTGAACAGCCTCTTCCTAAACGTCTAAACGTCAAATTATTTTGCTCTGCCTCTTTCTAATTTTCAACTAAGTATTCCTCAGCTGCGGTTCGTATCCACACCAACATTCCTGCCACAACCGTGGATATTTAGAATAGTACAAAAAACCATTGCTTCTTTAAATACAAAACTAACCAAAAAAATATTTTTCTGTAGTACAAAAATTTTGACACTATTATCCGACAGGTTAATACGTTTTATTTTGGACTACGTTTTTATTTGGATATTTGGAATCCAAAAGGTCTGAAATTTAGAAAATTTATTGTTGCATATATATATATATATATATATATATATATATATATATATATATATATATATATATATATATATATATATATATATACTAGGCGATGACTGTTTCTGAACAAATTCTGTGAGAAAAAATCGTCAAATCATGGTTTGGCAAAAACAATATTTTCCATTAAAAGCGTCAGATCGTTCAAAATATCTTTATTGCCTTCTTACACTTGATCTTTTCACTATATACTAAAGTTTTAGTCTATAATTTTAATTGGGATCTTTCACCAAGCTACAGATTTAGTATATTTTAAACATTTCACCGAATCCCCCACTTAAAAATCAATCATTTCACGAATTTTTAATCTCATGTCATCTGTCATCGGTATGATTGTGTATTGGTTTTTATGTCATTCTTGTTCAGCTAATTCACTGAGAAACAGTTTTATTAGGCACTAAAGATGTGGGTAATTGATGTGCTGAGATCTCCATGGAGATGATATAGTACCTCTGTGAGAATACTTTTTTATCTATCGAAGCTTATATTCTTTGGTTACGTAAGTCATATTGTTCTAATTGGTAAAGTGTTAAACAAACAAGTTTAAAAATTACTTTATTTAACACCCAATAAAATTACCGCCTCTTGACATTCGAGCTAGAAATCTACATTGCGGTTTAGTTAAGCCATGTCCCCCATACATTTGAATTTTTATTTGTTTATATATATATATATATATATATATATATATATATATATATATATATATATATATATATATATATATATATATATACACATACATACATACATATATATATATATATATATATATATATATATATATATATACATATATATATATATATATATATATATATATATATATATATATATATATATATATATATATATATATATATATATATATATATATAATATACACAATAACATTTTTAAAAAGCAATATTTTTTAAAGTAACTGGAATGAAACTTCACACGTAGCTAGAAAGGGTGTAAATAAACATCTAGTGTAAATGTTAAGTAATTTGGTTCACAAAATTTGGAGTGAAATACATTAATTAAAACGACTTAAGTGGTTGAAGGCCAATGTCTGCAGTCGGCTGTCATGCGTGGATTATTATATTCTGCATTACTCATTAAAAAACCAATTAACATACTACCCGAACCAGTCATTGAGAAAGCTCGGCCAATCAATTTCAGAAAAATGTATGAATCGTTTATCATTAATTACGACGTTAAAATGACAGATGACATGAAATTAAAATTAATGTATGTTCTCTTGAAGGGTGGTTGTTTTTTCAGTGCAGGATTATATATATTTGTAGCCCAATGAACGGCCCCAATTAAAACTCTACACCAAAACTCTAGTATATAGTGGAAAAATAAAAGGTTTAAGAAAAACAATACAGAAAGTTTTAAGGAAATACCGCTTTTACAAAGATAAAATACAACATTTTTGCCACATCATGATCCGAAAGGTTTCCTAAATTTCAGGTCTTTTGGACTCGAAATATAAACGTAGCTCAAACGGAGGTGTAACACATGATATTCCTCAATTATTTCCTCAAAATGTAGTGCGTGTCGCAGTTATTTGTAGAACAGTTGTTTTCCAAGAGATGACGCACTAAAAATTTAATTCCTGCAATTGCAATGACTTCAGTTATAAGTAAATGTCATATTGTAAGAATAGGAAAAGATACAAAATGATTAAAATAATAGATGAAATAAATTTTTTAAACAAAAGGCTTACCTCTCTGTGGAAACGCAGTTTTTTTTTATTGCTAAATTCAAAAATAAGGAGTATTTATGCTTAAATTGGATATACACATTATCACAACTGGGTCATTACAATTCTATTTTCGTTTTACCACAAAAATAATGAACAGAAACCACATGCCTATCTGCAAAATTTTAAGGTCATCTAGGATAAAAACAGTCGAATCTGTTTCAGCGACCGGCGAGCTAACAAGCCAAGCATTACCTAACATACCAATTTGGTTTTCACAAGGGGCGCACGACGATGGATGCTGTAAATACGGTAGAGGGCGTGGCAAAGAAAGAAGGCAATAAAAACAGGTTTGTGTCCATAGCAACCTTGGGGATAAGGTAAAAAAGGTAAAGGTAGGATGCTTACTGGCAATTAGGCCAATGCTGACCCTTTTTACTCATCTAACCTAATCTACCCTCCACTTTAAGCTCTATCTCAACGACAGAAGTGATTTGAAAAATCATCCGCTTCCGGTGAGTCGAACCGTCGCCGAGTCCGAATTGGAAAGTTTGAATCGACTTTCCCACACAGCCTCGGGGGCGCTAATGTTGGGCGTAAAAAATGCATTCAATACAGCACAATGGAGAGGCATACATGAAGTGTTAAGAAAGAGGCAAGTTGAGTCATATCTCCTGAAAATAGTATGTAGTTACCTGTAAGACAGACAGCTACTGATTGGACAGGAATGTCGAATGCAGATTACATGTGGCGTGCCTCAGGGGTCAATCCTAGGACCAGCACTGTGGAACTTCTATTCCGATAAGGTTTTTAGTCTGAAGTCCCGAAACAACACGGCTATTATAGGGTATGCAGATGATTTGGCGATGGTTCTAAGGGGTTCTCGTCCGATGTATGTAAACATCTTGTTTTGTTTTAATAACAAGGAGCCTAGATTTTGTACGTTCGATTGAAAATATAATTGTTCTTTAAAACATCTGGACAACATTGTTACCTTTGATTCTAAAATCCTAATTTTCAACAGAAATGTTTTCGTGAATCTCTTTAAGAAAATTTACTAATAGATAGGTCATCAGAGCGAATTTCCACTAAAGATAATTGTTTTTATCACAAAATGGTTAGTTAAATAGTAAATAAGTGCTGAAGAGTTTGAGTGCAGCACGTGCGTTATTATAGCGAATTTGTATTAACATATATCAAATGCTGATAACTGAAATGCCCATGGAGCTAGAATCTTCACTTCCCATACATAGAACCTATTTAAAAGCAGCATGGAAACTAAATTTAAAACTGATAATGAATTTTGGAGATACCTACAGATTTGTTTTTAAAACACTTTTTTTTGTGTATTTTGTTTGCAAAAACCAGTTCGGTTAGGTTGACTAAAATGAAATCATCTAAGCGATTGATATACATAAAAATACCTGCAACTTTTATAATTTGGCAGGCACATCCATTTTCTAAATAAAAATTTAATTTTCTTTGTAACGTTAAGGAAATTGGTAACACACATTTCTTGTAAATAGACTTTATACAGTACCTAATATACCAAATTTTAATTTTCCAGCTTGGCGGAAAATTGAGTTGGCGTTTAAAGTTTTTTTCAAGGAAAATATAAGATTAAAAAAAATTTCATTTTATTTTAAATTACTATGACATAACCCGACTTCCTTTTCTTCTTTGTGTATACGCGTCTGTTTATTGTAAAATTGAATACTTCTAATGTTCTTACAAAATTTATTTATTCACAAAGTTAATTTCCTTCTTTTAATTGCAATTTAAATTCGATTTGAGTACAAGTCGCAAAAGCTTTTTATCTGCTTGTAATATATTTTTCCGTTGCCCTTTCTGTTATGCGTGTATTTTACCTTTTAGGTCCCCTTGAATAATTTATTTGCAAATGTATGTGTACGTTTGAGCTTGCGTAGGTTATAATATTAGTTTCAGTAGGTCGCCGCAAACCAGAAAGCCTTTGAAACACGAGGATTTAACAAATGTAAATACATCAAAGCACAACTTTGATAAAGGCTTCGAGGGTAGATATTCAATTTATTTGATGTTTACGACAAATGTACCCGTAAATAGAAAGCAACATAAGATAATTTACTTAGTCATTAATAACTGGTGTTTCTACAACGTAGTGGGGAACCAAAGTATATAATAAGTAATGAGTTTGTCAAATTTAATAGATTGTGCAGGTGCTGTTACTAAGATGTTACGCCATCTCTTAACTTGTGCGGTATTAGAGAAAACCTTGCGTGGAAAATGAGTCACGGTAGTGAGTTTTCAAGAGAAAATTACCAAATTCAAATAAAGCAATTTTCCTTTCGCTTGGAAACCTTCATTTTCGTACATTGTATAGCCTCCATAAGGACAACAGGGGGAAGGGAGGCTTAAAATTACAACTGATCGTGGATACGGTGTCCTAGTTGGCGGTCATTTGAAGCATTTGGAAAATTAACTTACATATGAGGTAACGAATGAGCACGATAAGAGTCCCTAGAACACATATTTAGGATCCGATCAGAATCTTTAATGTTTATAAAGCTGCTCCAAAAGTAGTGGTACACCAAGCAGGGTGTTACGAATTTGACAAACTTACCTCAGTCAAAAAGTCGAAATTAAGAAATACAGGATCTTAAATCAAGAAATTGTAATCCGATTTTCCTTAATATTAACCAAAGTATTTGATATAGTGTCTTGAAAATTGATACAGATGAGTTTCTTGCAGTGATGCAAAATTATTAACCAGTATTAGAGAAAACCTTGCGTGGAAAATGGTCACGGTAGTGAGTTTTCAAGAGAAAATATCTAAATTTAAATAAAGCAACCTCCTTTCACTTGAAAACCTTACTTTTCGTACATTGTATAGCCTCCATAAGGACAGCAGGGGGAAGGGAGGCTTAAAATTACAACTGATCCTGGATACGGGTTGGCGCTCATTTGAAGCATTTGGAAAATTCACTTACTTATGAAGTAACGAATGAGCACGAATTGAGTCCCCAGAACCCATATTTAGGATCCGATCGGAATCTTTAATGTTTATAAAGGCGGTCCAAAAGTAGTGGTACACAAAGCAAAGTATTACGAATTTGACAAACTTACCTCAGTCAAAAAGTCGAAATTAAGAAATACAGGATCTAAAATAAAAAAATTGTAATCCGATTTTCCTTAATATCAAAAAAAGTATTTGGCAGTGTCTTAAAAATTGGTACACATGAGTTTCTCGTAGTGATAAAAAATTATTAACTAGCAATTTATCTATAGCGGGGACATAGCGCTGCTTGCGGTATCCGTCAATTCTCAAAAATGCTCTCACTTTTTTTTGTTAGGGTCGCTAACATACTTCTGATTAGAAAATAAAGTACGCAAGGACAAGCATCGTCAATTAGTGTGAAAGTACGGCATCGTCGAAAAAAGTTTCGAATTTTTTTTCGCTTAAACGTCGTAAAAACTGTCAAAACATAAAAAACATGATTCGGGAACGAACATTTTTTTGTCTGTCGGTCTTTATATGCCTGTTTGTAGCCACGAAACTTTAGAAAGAATTGAGATGTCGTCCCCAAATTTTGTATACAGTTAGTACCCGACAAACGAACGGTGCGGATTGTTTTTGGCTGAAATCGCTCCAGGGACAGGGGGTGAATGGTGGTGATTTGGTGAAAATTTAATTGTTTTCGTTAAGATGCGAGTAATATAACGTTTGAGAGTTTGTTTATTAGAAAACTTCCAAATGTATCAAACATATTTTATTCTGTGCTGAAATTAAATTAGGAGTTGAATGTGTGGGGGTGAAATATCAGTGTCAGAAATTTCGAAATTTGTTTTGCTAACACGGCGTAAAAAGTCTCAAGACATATAGAAAACTTGATTTTAGAACGAAAATGTTTTTGTCTGTCGGTCGGTCTGTCGGCCTGTACGTCTGTCTGTTAGGCGCCATAACTTTCGAAAGACGTGAGATATCATCTTCAAATTTGATATCCAGTTAGCAGCCGACAAAGGAACGCTTAGAGTTGTTTTTGGGTAAAATAGCGTCAGGGGGAAGAGGATAAATGAGGGGTTATTTGGTGAAAATTGACATTTTTTCGTTAAAGCTCGGGTAATATAACGTTTCAGAAGTTCATGGGTACAGGAATACGAATAATTTCTTTGTGGTCAAGTGACGGACCCTAAATTCATTTCACGAGAATGTCTTTCCGAGGAGAGTAGATTAGCACAGCTATGTGGAAGTGATGATTCAATCTGCAGCACTATTCTAAAATTAATTGTCACTTCTCTCACAGCTAATGGCTGAAAGTAAAAACTATATTGTCATTTTTCAACTGGTGTGAGGTTACAATTTGCAATTTTTCATCAAAAAACTTGACTCTTAGAACTGCCAACAAGATTAGTCTCCGGAGTGTAGTGAAACAAACCGGAAGCCTCTAGGTGGCGTAGAAGTTCGCACACCATAATATATATATATTGGGACCCTTGAAGTCCCAGGGACAATCCAGCCCCGGTGAGTCATTCTGAGTTTTCGTGTATGTGATTTTTGAAAATGAACTAATATAGCATTCATACGTCACCAAAATTTTCTACCAACTTGCAATATAAACTTTGATCCAGCAAAATTAAATCAGTGTTATTGTCATTTAAAATAACTGTGTTATTATTGTACTATTGGTGAATAAACTGTTATTATTTGTATATGTATATGTATATATGTATATATGTATATATATATATATATATATATATATATATATATATATATATATATATATATATAGAGAGAGAGAGAGAGAGAGAGAGAGAGAGAGAAAGGTTTCTGCGATCATCAGTCTGAGAAATACTTGATTCTCGGGTTGAACCGAGGAGGCATTTTCAAAATTTTGAAGAAATGTTGAAGGAAATTAACTCTAAGGCTTTAATCTGTCTCCTGCCTAGAGCGGTAAATATGGGTGGGTTTGGTTGTTGTAGTTCGATTACGGAGCTAAATCTACCTACGCCCCAAATCTCACTAGATATCATCTCTAAGGTCCAAGTGTGTTCGACCCTAGACCTGATAGACAACTGACCATTTGTCCTAAGTTTTGTATTGCTTGTAGTGTGACGTCTATCTGGCTTCTTGTAGGCTGTGGCTATTGTTTTGGCATTAGAGGAGTCTATTTTGTGTCCTGTATGAATATGATGCTAATGAAGGATCAGATTTTCTAACTCCAAGGGTATGTTATATAAGGTATTGTGGATACGTCTATTCGTTTGGGAGTAGTCGGAGCAAGGAATTTTATAAACCCCATAGAATTTGTTTGGAATCGTATCCTTGGGAGTTTTATTATGTTTGGCAGTTTTTGCTTTCCTGTGAATATGGTTTTTATATTATGGATTCTATTTCTAATTCGGCTGATTTTGTAGATGAAAACCAACTCACACTAATCGCTAATTAACGCCCAACTATCCGATCCCGACTAAAATCCGTGGTTTGAACACTAGTAACACGATCTCTTAGATTAACGGACAATAAAAATAAACAGACCGAACTAAAAGTTTCAAAGGTTTTATTAGAAAGTGGATACGACAATAATAGCACACTGCGAAACATTAAAAATGGCCAAAACCAGCGTCTATACCGCAACAAGAACAGACAGTTCGCGAAAGTCGTTACGTCTCTATAAGCGACATTTTAGTATGAAATATCGCTAAAACAGAAACACGATTTTCACTTTTATATACAGATGCATTAAGACGCCACTGATTTGACTCAACTAATAGGTCAGTATTTTATCTTTTTCTAATGACATATTAGTGACAAATAAAGTTGGGTAATGTTCTATATAGTATATAGCTCACCGAAGAGAGAACAATGATGTTGTAAAATATTTACATAACACAAATGAATCACTTAAATAATTAAAACTTACCCCAGTCGGCATAAGGTACTCGTAGTACAAATAATCTTACCTGTAACCAAAATTCCAAATTAGAAAACCTCCCATATAATATAATTATAATTTAAAAATTATATTGTAATGCGTTAAAATACGATGAGTTTTATATACAAAGATATAGTTCTGCCACACTGTAACTTAATTGAAATATATCATGTATTGCATTTTTGTCTGTTTTATATTTGGTAAGAACGCACCAATGTACTGCATCATTCATAATACAATGTTAATATAAACAAATCAAAAAATCATAACAATAACGTACAGGAAAAAATCATATGAAATCTAAATAATCAGGAAAGAAAATAAAAGTCTGGACGCAGCAAGTGCGTTATGGTAGTGAATTTTCATAGAAATGATCTGGCACAAAATATTTTATTATAACTTTTTTTCTTGTCACATAGAAATCTAAATTTTAATGTATAGTTTACTTTTTATATCGTAAACCTACCTACCAAATTTGGTTATCATAGATTTTTTATTTTTTTAAGATATTTTTTTTTCAAATGAAAACTAAAAATTTTCCCGGAAAACCTAGTCCGATTTTTCTAATTAACGAACTTATTAAAGCCACTTACAAAAGGAAGGTACATGCCAAATTTTATCAAAATCGGCCTATTATTCTTTGAGATAAAATTGTTTTTCGAATGAAAACTCAAAATTTTTCCGGAAAGCCTCGTCCGCTTTTCCTCACTAACAAACTTGTCACAGCCATTTACAAAAGGAAGGTACATGACAAATTTTATTAAAATCGGGCCATTATTTTTTGAGTTATCGGTGATATATATATATATATATATATATATATATATATATATATATATATATATATATATATATATATATATATATATATATATATATATATATATATATATATATATATATGTATGTATAAACATATAAAAATTGAAACTGACCCCGGATATGGGTTCTAGGGGTCCTAGTTCGCGCTCATTTGCAAATTTTTTTTCAAAAGTCGGGATCTCCTCATTAGTGAATTTTTTCTACGAAAATTCACTAAAACGGTCAACAAATATATCGGCTGTTAATTTTTTTAATCAGCTTTTTTATGTGGTTTGCACTACGCAGAATCCCACTTGGTCCGGATTATGCAGGACACAATTTTTTGGGAAAGTTAAAAATTTCATAGTATACCGGGTGTAAAATCAAGCCGCGTGAAAGTTGCAAAAGTTGTTGTTCGCCATTAAAAAAAAAAATTACGTCTCCCATTGTGAGTAAAATATGAGCTTATCTCAATATCTTCAGACGTTTTCGCCAGTTTTTTTGTTAAAGGCCTTTCGGCATTTTATACAGGACGAAATACAAAATTGTGAAAATCTTGGTAGAGATATTTAAAAATCACTGTAGTTAATTTGGAAACACGAAGACAGTTGTTGATGGACCTCGCGTGGTTTGGAAGCCTGTTTACTTTAGTCTTCCTAACTATACAATGTTTTGTCCAAATAGGATTTTTACATTATACAGGATGGCGAAAAATCCAATACTTTTATTGTTTATCTTGTTGGATGTAACATCAGAAATATTGCAAAAGTAGACCGCGTGGATGCAAAAAATGTGTGAAAAACGTCGTGGCTTTATTTTACACCCAGTGTGATATGCAATTTTCAACTTTTACAAGACGGTATGTCCTTGTTCATAATCTAGGCCAAGTCGGCTATTGCACAATGCAAACCACATCAACAAAAGTCAACTTTTTAAAAAGTGTTTTAATTGTTTTTGTATATGTTTTTGTTGACCGCTTTATTAGAGAAGAAAAACAAACTGTTACACACTGCCGCCTAGTTTCACAAAGCTGGATTAAATATTTAGCGGCCGGTTAGTTAATCAAGGCTTCAGACGACCAATCATAGACTATGATTCAGGCTTTTGCCATGACAACCAAATACTGTGAAGCTGGGAGTGGTTGCATTAAGCGTTGATTAACTAACTGGTCGCTAAATATTTAATCGAGCTTTGTGAAACTGAGCATTAGTCTATCGCTTCTCTAGTAACGCGATACCCTCCAAGAAATTGACGTACTTTGCAAGTGTTTCTTCAGTTCAGGAAGAAGGAATTTAGCGCTTCTTTAATAACGCGATGCCCTTCAAAAAAAAATTTTTAGGTTCTTTATCTAAAGACATTGACTTACTTTTCAAGTGTTTTTTTTTTTTTTGGTTCGGGAAAAAAAGTAAAAATCCGATGAAGCCATCAGCTTGTCTGCAAGTGTTTGCGTCTTTATTTTTTTGGTGGTGGAGATTGTTTGTACAACCACTGCATTTATTGTTGTAGGGGGATCCCAGTATCAAGTTTACAGTGGTAATATCCGACCGCGAGGCATGGCGGGGGGAGACTCCGGGCCTACCACGGGACGCGCTCGTCTGATTCACGGGCAGATCCGGCGGGGAGCGTGGAACGGGGGCAGGCGTTTATTCGGAAGGACAGAGGGTAACTCACAGTATTTGCCTCGGAGCTCAAGCAGCGGTCTTTCAGGTCGACATATACGCCATCTTGCACTCAGTGCGAAAGAACAAGAAGAGGGGCTACACCAACAAACGGATCCCCATAGTCAGGCAGCCCTTAAGACCCTAAGTAGCCCATGAGTATAGCATAGTCAGGCAGCCCTTAAGGCCCTAAGTAGCCCATGAGCATACTCCAGGCTGGTAAGTGAATGCCGAGACAAGTCGAGCGACCTCGCTGCGCACAATGAGGTCACCCTCATCTTCGTGCCGGGTCAGTGGGTGGTCAAAGGCAATAAAGAAGCTAACAGTCTCGCGAAGAGAGGATCAGCAGAACCAGAAACGGTCCTGGGCGCGACGAAGAGCACCGCCAGGGGATGCATTAAGTTCTGGGTCAGAAACGAACATAAGGCGTACTGGGCAGATGGTCCAGGGCTCAGACATGAGAAGTCGGCAATTGATTAACCCAGTTCAAAGAGAGCTATGGAGCTGCTAAATCTTAGCAGATGACAGTTCAAGAACATAACAGGACTCTTGACGGGATATATGGCTGTCAAGAAACATCTGAATAAAATGGAGCGTCTCGAGGGGAACCTGGCATGCAGACTCTGCGGCGAGCCCAGCACATCTTGTGCAAGTGTAAAGCTCTGGACCGCAAAAGACAACTGATCTACGGACAGCGTAACCGGAGACAGAGCAATTCACCCTACCAATTGCTGTGCAGACTAGTTCAAGGCGCAGTGATTTTGGAATGGGTGGAGTAGAAGAGACAAAGGGCATGCACAATAAGCCAAAAGCTGCGGTGCTATCGGGGCGGCAAAGACGCGGACAAGCACTAAGGGAGAAAAAAAGGGTGGGATCCCAGTGGAACATTTCATCATTTGTTAAAATTTTTGGAAAATGTCTTGGTTACTGGCCACACCAGCATTTTCTTCAGCAAATTTCTACCTACACACCCTTCGTAAGTCAGAATTTTCAACATCCGCTGAAATTTTGCATCCAAAAACTTTCCTGCAAAATTATTAAAATTATTGATTCGTCGATTCCTATTTCGTTAGCGATAATAGAAAGTTTGATTCGTCGATCCCGTAGCATCATTTTCCACTTTCTCGGGGGTCAATTTCAAATGGGTTATCTGTCCCATTTGAACTTCTTTGACTGCTTTAAAAATATGCTAGACAATTTTTACCATCCACAAGAGTTACACGTTCCTGTACAATAATTAATTGATTAATGCGAAGCTTGCCAGATACTAGAAAAAAATACAGCAACTTGACAGTAAACAATTCTCACGATAGCGAGTTTAGTTAACGGCTAGATGGATTGCATCTTCGTCTTTTCTCGTAAATACATAGAAAGGCGGGACGGAGCAGGTGTGTTATAGTAGCGAATTTTCATAGGTTTTGTAATACATAACAGAACGTACGTAATCTCCTAAGCATATGATTTGACCTGTTTGAGCTTATTTGAGTTAAATGTAAGCAGCTGGTTTTTATGAACAACTGACGCCAAAACATATTAATTTTTTAATCAATTGAATATAAAAAGTCACTCAAATCGTAGGACATTCCGTAGGTTAGAAACACTGACAACGACTAAATCATCTAATATATCTATCCCTGTTTGTTATATTCAAATAGAATACAGTAATGTCCTCTTCTAACAACAGTGAATATCATTGGCGGCATTTTCCAAATTCTATCAAAATTTTACTGCAGAAAAACTTGGATTACAATTATTTAACCACACTGATTTTTGACACATTGCATCTGCAATATATGAGTTAAATTTTGTGAAAATCAATTGACGAGTTTGTAAGACAACATTACACACAAGAACAGACAACTTTTAATAACGTGACTACATCGTCAACTGCAAATAACAATGTTAGATCTCATAAGTACACTTGGAGAGACCCAACTCACCACACCACATTTTCAAAAACCTGACGATCGTTTCACTAACAAAGTTATCGTATTCAGATGATGAAAAACTCTAAACGTTTGACGACTACAATTTTGTTTATATTATGTGTAGGTAAACATTGAGTATGCTTTCACTGCTATGCCAAAACTGTACCAAAACTTCTTTTATAATTCATTCCCGCGCTCTTTTTTTTTTGTCGGAAAGTTTTTTAGAGTATTTTTTGTCGAAAATGTTGCAAATTGGCTTTCTTAAAAATGCTCCTTGACCCCTCGTAATTCGCGGTTCAAATTAATAACATAAATGAAGAGGTCTGCAAAGAATATTTAACTTTAACAAATCTCTGTATTAAACAAAATATTTTTGAATTCAATAATGAGTTTTTTTTTTTAATAAACCCAAGGCATGGGTGGTCTGAAGAAGGAATCCATAAACGTCGTCATCGATTCGGACGACCTCGCATCTGTACGGAAAGATCGTCATTTGAGCGTTGCGGCTTTACAAGACAGAGTTTCCACAACACGGTCGATTGAAAATGCTTGGTTAGGAGTTTTACAACAAAAAGTTACTATGGCAACGATATATCGTACCATATGCGCTTTTGGGCTATGTTCGTATAGACCATTTTTATCCCGAACACCCCGACATCGTGCTGCTTGGCTTGAGTGGTGTAACGCCAGATCAAATTGGGATGGTGAATTGAACAGTTTTGTGTTCCCTGACGAGCTCCGATTCTGTCTTTGGGTCCACGATGGACGGAGAGGAGTAAGACGATTACGCGGAGAATGCACAAATTTAGAATTTGCTGTAAAACGGCATACGGTCCTTACACCGGGGTGGTGGTATGGGGGCGATAACATACGGTAGCAGGTCACTCTAGCGTTTATTGGCAGAAACTTAAATGCAAATAATTACATAGGAAGCGTACTGCAACCTGTTGCACTGCCATACCTACGAAGGTTAATTCAACCCCTTTTCCAACAAGACAACGCACGTCCTCATACAACAAGATTTACTACAAGGTTCTTACAACAAAATAACGTGACCCTGCTTCCGTGGCCTTCTCGCTCCTCAGACTTGTCGCCAATCGAACATGTGTGGGATATAATTGGCAGTCGACTGGGCAATTTGCCCCAACCACCAAATAACCTAGCTGACCTTCGTCACCGAATTGAAGAAGACTGCGAATACATTTCTCAGGGTTATCAAATGCATTTTAATGTTTTAATTTGAAAATATACTAATTTTTCGAGTTTCATTAAATACACATTGTGTAAAATCTATTGAGTTTATATATATATATATATATATATATATATATATATATATATATATATATATATATATATATATATATATATATATATATATATACATATACATATATATATATATATATATATATATATATATATATATATATATATATATATATATATATATATATAACGATTGTGGGTAAGCCAGGAAATCGGCTAAGACGTAAAAAATTGGCCTCAATGCGTCTAAACTTCTGATCATTTATAGCAGGTATTTCAGGATACTTATCATCAAAAGCACGTTCTGCCCACCCCTTTATTACATTCCCCGTGAATGTAAAATAAATCTAAAATAACAGGATTTGTATAACCACACAACTGACTACTCATTTTGTACAACAATATTGAAGATCAACCACAAGTATTAATTAACTTGACAACTAACAACTTTACCATGGCCAAATTCTTGAAAATTTGTTGAAAGTCGGTAAATTACTGTTTATTCGGAAACCGTACTAGATAGGTATGTGGAAACCTAATACATTTCCATAGACATTGAAGTTTTATATCCAAAATAGTAATAAAATACAGGGTGTCCCATTTGAAAATTTCAATTTTTTTCACATTTTTCAATCGCCAAGTTTGAGGTCAATTTCTAAACACCTTGCATGTAATTTAAGAAAAGTTTTCATTTGAGTAGATGAAACAACCTTTCTATATGACCCCCAGAGAATTTCAGATCATACGTTGTTTTCAACCCATAGATACATTGATTCATGTGGTGGCGGTCGTCGGTAAAAAATTTCATCAATTTGCGAACGGTTAAAATTTGGGACTTAGTAACTTCAGCAAAGTTGACGTAGAATTCAGCGCTGAACCTGAAAATGCAATAACATTTAGAACGTTCCATTTGAAAAAATCTAACGATAGTATTTCCGGTAAAACCGGATGTGCCGCACATCTTGGATATATTTTTGCCTGAAAGATCAGCCTTGACTAGGCCTACCCTGAAATTTTCAAATCAAAATTCCGATTACAAGTACAACAGTTTCTAACCAACGGTTTGGGTGAATCACCCTGTATATTACTGGGTGTTCGGATTTTTTTTGAAATTCAAATGCAAATACAAATTGAAAACGTGAACCTTGATAACGGATTCCAATAGCTCTAGTTAACGCCCATTAAAAAAAAAATCCAAAATTCGAGTGTCGTTGCCTCTATAAGAGAAAGTTTCTTCGTGCAAATTCGCTTAAAACTGGAAATAAACCTGCAGCGAACCTCCGTCTTCAAAAAAAAGCATTTAATAAATCTACTTTTTAATACTATACTATGGCCTCTATATAACCAAACCATCAAAGGGAAAAAGAAGGCAGCCTCGCCTACACTATCAATGACTAAGGATATTCGTCACTAGGTTAGCATACCTAATATGTTTCATATCAAGTTCTAAATATAGAAATTCAATATGCAAGTGAAGCCCCATATCGAGGGAAACAAAGCGACATCCAACTGGATACAAGCTGGCAGAGCACCAGAGTTCTCCGTCGGTTACATCGATCGCCAAAGAGGGACCGAATGGTTTGCCCATCATTCCGGGAGATAACCAAGGCAATGAGCCATCGAGGCAACTTAATGTGAAAATCCCACGAATCTGGCCCGTTACCCTCAAATAGTGTACTACGTCATGACATGAAATGTGCACACATCACACACACACACACACCGCACATACACATATAAGTACATAATCGCCGATGATTGCATACCCAAGACTCCTGGTTTACTACAGAGGGATAAAAAAAATACACACATAGTGTGTGAATTAAATAAGTAGAAACAATTTAATTCAGACTAAATACAGAGACTTGACAATGTACTCTTAAAACCAGATGCTACACAACTACTTCCGCAGTTCTCCGATACTACTTAGCAATTTATTACCTTATCTGGCACTGCAGTTCAGACTACGAGCATCTTTGGGAAAAGTACGTGACTTAGAATATGTGTATCTGGATTTAAACAATAGATAAAAGCGAATACTTATTTTCAATAGCGCAACAGCAACCCTTAAGCATTGGTGCGATCCATCCCTAAAATCTTAAATGACCACGGGGATCAAGTCAAACATCTTTTCAACAATGCATTATTTTTAGTAATTTTCTTTAAAAAAATCACTAATGAGGAGATCTCGACTTCTATTTCTTCAAATGAGCGAGAATTAGGACCCCTAGAACCCATATCCAGGGCCAGTTTGAATTTTTATATCCATATATATATATATATATATATATATATATATATATATATATATATATATATATATATATATATATATATATATATATATATATATATATATAAACATATAAAGGGAGTATCACGGTGACAGCTCATTAGAATTATTTCAGAGATTACTTCGATTGGAATTCTGAAAATTTGGGCAACAGTGTTTTCAGGCATGCCCTACTGAAGGAAAATAATGGCGTCTACGTACCACTTGCGTTTGTACCGGAAGTTAACGTCATCTTCGTTAATTTAAATGGAGTACGCTATATATCATTGCATTTTTAGATTCTACGTAACATTTTAAGTGGACTTTCATCAAGTTTCCCTATTCGTAAAAGTAACCGTTTTCAAGGTATTTAATTTGTTTCAAAAACATTAAAAGAAACTAATTTAAAAACCATGTGTATTTTACAGTAAAAAAGATAGAGCTACAATATTCACAGGAGGACTTGCTGGGTCCCCAAGCTTTCTATCTATACTTTCAAAATGGCTTAACAGCATACAGGGTGGTGGAAATTTAATGCCGAGTTTAATTTGATTCACACCTACATTAGTCGGTTTTCTCGAATGCAATGATACAAAATTTAATCCATTTCGAACGTAATAAGGTTCCCTACACCTTCTCCCTATAGTATATCTCTTTAGCTGTCAAAGTAACCTACTTAATCAACTCAAGTCATGTAATTTCTTGCGAGGATGGCTGTGAAATTCTTAGCAAAACAAACAACTAAGCTGTCACCAGTTATGTGTTGTTAGTTTCTCTGCAGTGTCAGTTGAATTTAGTGATTATAAGAAATGTAACATAATACATATTCAAATGCATACATTTTTAGGTAGGCTCTTCGTATACGAGCAATTAAATTCTCGTTTGAAACTACGGATGTAGAATAAACTCTTTGCTTCATTACATCCCAAACGTAAAAATCTAATGGCGTAAGGTCGGCGGACTTCACTGTCCAATTCCAGGGCGCTAGACGTTTCATGCATCTATCTTCAAACATTTGAGTCAGCTGTTGATCAATTTGATTGTGACAGTGAGGTGGAGATCCGTCTAATTGGTACTCTTCCTTGGTTGGTCTAAAGGCATGTCATCTAGAAAATCTACCACAACCGTTTGCAAAATATTGAGATACATGTCGCAATGAAATTTTCTTCGTAGGTATGGTAAGCAATCTGGTTATCTTTAATCAGACAAACCGTATTTACATAAAATTTGTTTTCAAAGTTTTTTTTCCCTGATAATATGAGGATTTTCAGATGATCAAAAATGAGTTTTACTTCTATTAAAAATACCTTCTTTCGTGAATCTTACTAGTCTGTTGATATAATGTGTCGCAAAAATTGTGGATTTTCTTGGTATGGCACTAACATCATTTCACAAAATTTTACAAGCTGGACGGTGTCACCCGGGCGAAGAGCAGAAAGTAGCTTAAATTCGTATGAATGCATACCATTAGTCGTTAGTATACTGCGAATGTGTGTGTGTTTTGTTTCTTTAACGTCGGCCTATTTCCGCGACTATAGCCAATCACTGACGCCAGGGAGCAGTTTCACCTTACTATCCCAGAAATTTTGCCGAATCCCTGCCTTTCTGTAAGGAGGGTATGGATCTTTAACGTGTCCAACATCGCATGGACACGGGAACGACGGTTTTACGCCCCCTCCGAAGGGCGGAACGTGCAGACATTCAACTTGCTCAAATACAATGCCAGAACCTCGGTTGATGTTAATTTTACAGTTTGTACTGAAAAAGTGAAAGGAGTACCCTGGGATCAAACCCAGTACCCAATGGACGCTCGTGAAATGCCTAAATCATATTCTGCGACACCAGCTGACAATTCTGGATTAACATTAAAATCGGCCAGCACATTTAATAGGTTATCTTCATCTGCAGTAATTTGCTTTGGTAAAATTCTTTCTGCACCAATTCGACCATACTTTACTTGATTTTTTAGAATTCTTCAAGTTGTTCTGTTTATAATCCATTTGCAACGTCCGTGAATAAATATTACATTTAAAATATTAGCATTTGAAAATGGCTTTGATGAGTTCGTTGGCCAGAAAAATCAGCCCAGTTTTTCCCGTAAAATGCTGTTTGATTTCCGAAAATTTATATATTTCCGGAAATAACAAAGTTATGGCAACCAAATTTGATGCGCGGGTTTATGTCACAAAATCTAAACTAAGTAGCAAAATTGAGGTCTATAGATTGAAAGAAAAAAAGTTATAGGCATTTGAATAAAACAAAATTTGGGTGCCACTGACGACCTGAAAAACGCACAAAAGCAAATTTTGTCTGGATAACAAAATCTATTGTATTTTGCAGACAAAGACTAAGATTTTCGTGATCTACAACGTCAAAATCGGCAACTTTTGGGCAAAGAACCTAAAGCGCATACGGGCTCTGTAGAGAAAATGTCGGAAGAAGTATGTTTAAGTCCTTAAGTTTCAGCTTCAACTGTCATTCTCCTTCATTTTTATCTAAATTTCAGACATATATAAAATTACTATATTTATAAGAAAAACAAAATATAAAAACAAAGTCAATTTAATCAGTCAACATATTGGATTACAGTGCCAGATTTAATCTGATCTGACTAGTACTCTACAGACCCTGCAATCGATTTATTTCGACAAGCAAAGTTAAACCTGGAAAATCTGTAGTTTGGTGGTAATATATGAGTTTAATTTAGTAAAAATAAAATTAAGACTTTCAAACATTTTCGACAAGATAATTTGTCATTGAAACTGGCCTAGAAACTTAGTCTTCGAAAAGAATTTTCAAGTGCAATAAAAAAAAGTCTCGATACAGTGAGTTCTAATAACATGAAAATACATTTTAAAAATCGTTTATAAAAAGTTACCATTTGAATGTAGGATAAGTAAGGTAAAACAGGTCCAGGATATTCTTAGGAGATAAAGTAAGTTGTATAGTATAGTTTCCTTTTGAATATGTACAGTGTGCAACAGCCAAATGGAATAATTCATTGTCTCAAATATTCTGCATATTTATTTATTTTTAAACATAATACGTCAATTTTAGATTTAAATAAAAGCCTGGATGCAGCAAGTGCGTTATGGTAGTGAATTTTCATATAAATGATCTGACACCAAAATATTTTATTATAGCTTTTTTTTCTTGTAACATAGAAATCTAAATTTTGGTGTATAGTTTACTTTTTATATCGTAAACCTATCAACCAAATTAGGTTATCAAGCTTTTTTATTTTTTGAGATAAAAATTGTTTTTGAATGGAAACTCATTTGAAAGATCTCCTTATTCTCCATTCGAAATGCTATGGTTTTAAAATATATTGCAAAAATTAACAGTAAAAAATCATCTAATTGACCACAACACAAAAACGTCTGGACGCAACAAGTGCGTTGTGCTAGAGAGTTTTCGTAAAAATGTTTAATGGCAAATATGTCTTGTTTTTAAAAGAAGGACATTTGGTTGGAAGTATAACCTATGTAATACTAACAATGTACCTTATTTCATTAAAATAGCTCTGTTGTTTCAAAAAGTACAAACATTTTCCGAAAATAAACTTTAAAAGTTCCAGAAAAAACTGGTCCGATTTTCCTGGCCAATGAACCTCTTCAAGCTATTTACACACCTGCTAAGATAGAATGATTCAGAAACAGCTTTAGAACCAAAGTTGAAAAAAAGTTTTATGAAAATTTGCAATAATTTCTTTTACAAAAAAAAAAACACCATTTTTTTTATAGAAATTGCCTTCAGTAATGTTACACTAAATTATATTTTTCACAAAAATTCGACAACTTTTTTTTACAATAATTTGATAAACATTTATTATTAATTACCAACATATCACAAATATCTTAGAAAAATAATTGCTATAGAAACAATAATAACATTTATGCGAAAACTTTTAAAATTCAGCCACTATTTGAGAGTACCTGTATACAGCAGCTGGATTTTTTCGACGACTGATACAAACAAAAAGCTCTCTGAATGCGTCATTTGCATGGGGCTATGTATTGAGAATAACGCCGTATCAGAATTTCTGATATGTTTAAAATATGTGCCAAAAACGTGAAAAGTTGCAAAACAATTGAAATAACTCAAAATGGATGAACGATATCCTTTTTTTCTTACAAACATGCATTATAATTCGATGGAAAACACAAAAATGCAACAACATTCTATTAAAAAAAGAACGTGTGTATCACCAACGACTTACGGGCCACTCTGTGACGGTCAAAATAGGTTTATAAGATGCAGCTCGAGATACCCTATAATTAACGTTTACACTTTTTTCTCATATCTTGTATATTAACGGATATATTGAGCTTTACCGTAGAAATGCGTCACTCTGTATATGTGTAAACAGACAAAAACTGAAACTGACCCCGTATATGGGTTTAAGGGGTTCTAGTTTGCGCTAATTTGAAGAAATCTGTTTAAATTTCATAAGTCGCGGTCCTCTCAATAACTATTTTTTCTACGAAAATTTGCTAAAATATAGACTATTAAACCATAAACTAGCTGTAACTACCACCGAAGCATCAGAAAAAGGGTCTATTTGAAATGGATTTTCCGAAAGTATTTTAGTAAAACGAAGGACAATTATGGTTGAAGCTGAAGCTTAAGGCAAAAACACGCTTATTACCACATATCTTCCAGATAATCCGTATTTGTTGCAAAGTCGTTGTCTGAAATTTGCAAATTTTGACGTCTCAAATCGCGACTTTGGCGTTTTAAAGAAAAAAATTATAACATTTTCAAAATATTTTTGCTGCTGCTTCTTGACCTTTTTGCGTCAAGAAAACTTAACGGTTGTATGTAATATGTAATTGGTTTTGTTAGTCAAACAAAATATTTTGTTCTTGTGCATTCCTCTGATCACCAGTGGCACCCAAATTTTTTTTCTGAAAATGCCTATAACTTTTTTTCCTTTCAACTTAGAGATCTGAATTTCGGCAAGTAGGGTAAGTTTGATAGTGGAAACGTATGTCCAAATTTTGCTGCCATAGCTCTGTCATTTTCGGAGATACAAAAATTTTCTGAAGGGAAACTCAAAATTTTCCCGGGAAAACTGGTCCAATTTTCCTGGCTAACAAACTTATCCAAGCCACTTGCAAGACGAAGGTACGTACCAAATTTCATTAAAATCTGCTCATTATTTTTTGAGTTATCGATACGATATATATATATATATATATATATATATATATATATATATATATATATATATATATATATATATATATATATATCAACTTGTTTAAGAATTATTTACAGTTGGAGTTGCAAGAACGTATTTCATTCATTGTGATAAGAAATGCACTTTAGTCAATTTTTCGTTAAAAAAAAATAAAAAACAAAACCAAACGTTCAAAAATGTTTATTCAGTTAAGTAAGTGTTCAAATTGTTGACCACCAGCTTCCATACAAAAGTATAAATTTTGTTCAAAACGAGCTCTGACATTCTGGAGCATTTGTGGAGTTATTAGACGGCATTCTTCAACAATGCGTCGTCGTAATTCTTCCAGAGTCTCCAGTTGTTGCGTAAATTCTACTCTTTAAATGGCTCCATAGAAAGAAGTCTAAAGGAGTTAAATCCGGTGATCTAGGGGGCCACTCAATAGTGCATCTACGCCGAATCCATTGTCCTGGAAATTCTCTGTTCAAAAATTCCCTAATACGTTGTGAAAAATGCGGAGGAGCTCCATCTTGTTGAAACACTATGATTTTCTTGATAGCGATCATCATTTTCAACAATGTCAATTAGTAGAGGGTAAACGATATCTTCTAGTAACTCCAAATACGTTTCGCCACGCAAATTGCCATCAAGAAAAATTGGTCCAATTAAACGGTATCCAAAAATGCCAGTCCGGGCATTCAATTTCTGTGGAGTTTGAGTGTGGACTTCGTGAAAATTTATTCGATTATTATCTGCCCAATAACGACAATTATGACGATTGACTGTAGAGTAAAATAAACACGTAGACTTGTGTGAAAAACAGATATTGAACAGAAAATTCCCGTCATCAGCTATTCGTGCAGTCATAACTTCACAAAACTCCAGCCGCCGATCAAAATCATCTTCATTTAGTTGTTGTACAAGATGAATTTTATACGGGTGAAATTTATGATGCTTCAATATTCGCAGAATAGTTTTTCTTTTGGTGTTTGAAACAGTGGCCAATTTTCTCGTGCTCAAAGTTGGGTCTGCAGCAATTTGTCCTAAAACTTCAATCTCAGTAGTCTCATTTCTAACCGAAAATTCACATTCAGGATCCAGTTTTTTGTTGGCTACTAAACCACTTTGTCGAAACTTTGCAACTTACTCCAAAATGTATTTTCTGTTAACATGTATGTTCGGATGTCGTTCACAAATCTTCAACAAATTTGCGGTACGGTTGGCACAGTCATCGTTTTTGAAAAAAAAAAAGAGTAATTATTTCAACTATTTCTTCTACAGAATACACCATTGTGAAATTAATTTTCGGTAGTACTATCAAGTATCAAACCGAGCGATAAACTGAAATAATAAACCGCATTTCTCTCATTCCGATAAGAAATGTTCTGATAGTCTATTTTTTGTATACAAACCAACAAAACATTGACCAGCAGCACATTTCCTATCGGAATGAGTGAAATGCGTTTTTACATCTTCAACTGTGAATCATTTTTAAACGAGTTGATAAAACTTCCAAAAACATTTGTGTGCTGAATTCAGAAAAGAAAGAGCTTTCAAATGATGTAACACTCGACCCATGTTCCCTATTTAAAATATAAGGGTTTTTATCACCACCCTTAAGGGGTTGATGTGACAAAGTTGAGTTTTATGTCAAAACATGTCCCCCTCAATATTAAAATTGACGTGTTTCAGTGTTTCTTAAAAAAAATTCTCTGGACGCAAATCGGTCTGTTTCGTTTTCAATGCGCCACCCTATATATATATATATATATATATATATATATATATATATATATATATATATATATATATATATATATATATATATATATATATATATATATATATATATATATATATATATATACCGATCTCCCCATTAGTGAATTTTTCGTTTCACGAAAAAAGAAAATAAATAGCTAATCGTCTTTTATTCTTGATAATGAAAAGTTCCAGTTTCTACAATTTGTTGTTCAGACCTTAATAAACTGTGAGGCTTTGATACCTGTGCATCAGCGTAGGGCACCCAGACAAGTTAGAGGACCAGAAGCGTCAAAGCTCAAATTAAGGTTGACTCTTGATATATGATAAAAGTTTTAAAGTTTAAGTGTAGCTTTGTATTTAAATTAACTTATCAGTAAATGAACCTCCACCAGCATGTTTCATAAAAATATGTTCCGGTACAATATTTAGAATTGCTGCATTTCTGGAAAACATAAACTTGTATTCTATTTATAAACGATGCAATTGGGTTGAGGTTAAGGTAATAACATTAAACACAGCTAACGTCATTGCTGTTGGAGGAAATATATTACTTCATTAGCCTAAATATAAAAGGAAACAATTTACGAGTCTATCGATTCCCGATTTCTATTTGAAACTTTATTAACAACGTGCTCATGTATGTTTGAAGGTCAATCGTGATTAATCCGCTACCGGGGTAAGATTGTTTATCTCGTTCCAGGCTTAATTAACTGCGAATTACCATTACTGGTTAACAATATTTGGTAGTAGACACATATAAAGTCATCAATGTCTCCAGACTTCCTGATCATAACAAAGTTTATCCGATAAGTGTCTTGAAACTGCATCCCACAATGTTAATAAGAACAGTACGTATTTTTTGCTAACATCAGATCAATCTCTTTCTAAGTAATATCCACCATTATGTGCCAGTAGCTATTAGATCTCGGTCAAGGAGTCTTTATACGAAACTAAGACTCTACCGGTTTTGAGACAATCTTGAGTTGCGATTAGTAATGTCGCAGTTACCTCCACCTTTTTAAACTTTTTCTTCCGTTCCGATGAAAATTTAGTAAAGAAAACATCCAACACTCGCTGAGACATAAGGAACTATAAAGAGGATGAAGAAGATACATGAGAAATTAAAAAGCATCGGGCGCTTTCATTTCATCGGATCTATGCAAAGGTCACCAGGTAGTAAGTAAATATTTAATATCTGTTCACCTGGAGCAAACACACATGATGGAGTGTGTCAGCATTACCAAAGAAAGCACTGACAACTGAGCCTTAATTTAAGGGTCGTAAACGTAAAGAGGCTATTTAACATCAGTAATAATTTTCTTGCGAAGAATGGAGGTCACTATTTGCACTTTTAAGTGAATTTTCTTAAAAAAATTCACTAATGAGGAGTTCCCGACTTTTGAATTTTGAAAAAATTTCTTCAAATGACCGCGAACTAGGCCCCCTAGAACACATATCCGGGGTCCGTTTCAATTTTTATATGTTTATATATATATATAAATATATATATATATATATATATATATATATATATATATATATATATATATATATATATATATATATATATATATATATATATATGTATCGCACCGATAACTCAAAAAATAATAGGTCGATTTTGACTAAATTTGGTGGAAAAATTCCTTTTGCAAATGGCTGGGATAAGTTCGTTAGCCAGGAAAATCTGCCCAGGTTTTCCCGGAAAATTTTGTGTTTTCTTTCGAAAAAAATTTATATCTCCGGAATTAACAAAGTAAGGGCAACCAAATTTGGTACGCTAGTTAATATCCTTATAGGTAAGCCACCTACCAAAATTTAGCTATGTAGGTCAAAAGACAAAAAAGTTATAGGCATTTAAAGAAAAATAAATTGGGGTTTTCCTCAAAACGTCAAAGTTGCGATTTAAAACGTCAAAATCGGCAACATTTAGGCAAAGAACTTGAATCTAATACGGGATATGGAAATCAAATGTCTCAAGAAGGATCTTTTACAAACTCTGAAGTCTTAGTTTCAACCGTCATTGTCCTTCATTTTACTAAAATGTTTCCAGAAAATTCATTTCAAATAGACCCTTTCTCTGATGCTTGGCAGTAGCCTTAGCTTTAGAGTTTATCGTTTAATGGTATATAATTTTTGTCGAATTTTCGTAAAAAATCAATAAAGCTCAATATATCCGTTATTATACAAGATATGAAGAAAATTTGTATATATTAATTATAGGGTGTCTTGAGCTACATCTTAAAAAAATATTTCTACAATCACAGGATGGCCCATAAGTCGTTGGTGATACAAATTTTCTTTTTTTTTTTAATCAAACACGCCTTATGTTATTGCATTTTTGAATTTTTCAGCGATGCATGTTTGTAAGAAAACAAATTCGGGACGCAGCAAGTGCGTTATGGTAGCGAATTTTCATTAAATGCTTCAAATTTGAATAGCTCAATTTGCTATTAACCTATAAGGTTGACCAAGAAACGAGTTTTTCCGGGAACACTTTAAGTTTACTTTTGGAAATTTTTGTACATTTTCACACAATAAAGTTATTTTTATAAAACATGGCACATTGTTTTTACTATATAGGTTATACTGGTAACCAAAATTGATGCCTGCTTTCTTAAAAAGGAACACACATATTTGCAATTAAAAACATTTTAATGAAAATTCACTACCATAACGCACTTGCTGCGTCCAGAGTTTTTTAAATGAAATTGTATGTATTTACAATTAGGTACTACATACAGACTTGGAGACTACTTCTCTGGCTTCACCGTTGGTTTTCGTTTTTGTGTGTGAAGGACGTAGCCAGCGCATAAGCTAACTGGAGCAAGTAGCCCTTATGAATTCTGGAAGTTCTAGGATGTTCTTCAACGTTTCTGTGACTAGTTTCGCTGATTGACAGAATTCTCATACAGATTAAAATTGAATTAGTACGAAATCATGAGAACTACAAATAAACATCTGCTTCTATGTCATGATGAGATGTTTTGATCAAAAAAGTTTATCAAATTGAAAATAAAATGACACACAGATGACAGATTAGGCTTTCAAAATGTCTACGTAATGTATGTCAATATTTAACATAAAAATGGAACTAGCCTATAATAACTATAACAGTTATAACAATAAAATAACTAAACAATAACAGTATAAAAGCAGTCTCTATATAACGAAATTATTGACATACATCAACTCATTATCTTATTACAACTTTTTTGAAAGAATAGTTAAATTTATTTTTCTTTGACTTATTTAATTAGAAAGAAGAATATACAAGAAAGGGGAATTCATTAAATCAGTTTGCTCGTTTAAAACAAGGTAGCTATTGTCGAGTGTGTGCTTTTTGACTTCTAACGCTTCAAAAAAGTCTAGTTTACGTTTGTCATTATAAAACATGTAGTGGTTGTATGCGGTTATTTACTGTAGGTCTATGTTCTGTATCAATAATATGTTTTGCAAATGTGGATTTGTCAGCGTGGTTATTTCTAACTGCAGAAATATGTTCTTTGTATCGGGTGTTAAAATTTCTAGAAGTTTGACCTATGTAGATTGCGTTACAATTTGTACAAGCTAATTTATAAACTCCAGCTTTTGTCAGGAAACAAGATTTTTCTTTAGCGTTAAATAGTAAATCACGCGTCGTGCTGTAAGATTTAAAAGCTACCTTTTTATTTGTACAGGTATTTAAAATTTTTGAAATGTTTTCTGAAATGGTTTCAAAATAAGTTATCAAAACGTATCTGCTGTCTTCTTTGTCTCTAATATTTGGATAAATTAAATTAATCGCTAATTTGTATTCTTTTCTCTCGATCATTTTATCTATTATTTTAACAGAGTAGCCATTATTAAATGCTGTTTGCTTAATTATTGAAATTTCTTTTTCAAATTGTTTTGTGACATAGGTATTGAAAATGCACGATGTATCATAGAATGGTAGGCTGACAACTTTTGTGAAAAGGGGTGACATGAATCGTATGGTATGGTTGTGTCAGTGTAAGTTGGTTTTCTATATATTGAAAAGTAAAATTTCTAACTTTCTAATTGTTAAGTCTAAAAAAAATTTATACAACTTTTAGTTTCTTCTTCTAAAGTAAACTTAATATTTATGTGACAGTTATTAATAAAATTCAAAAATTCATTTAATTCTTAAAAACATGCTAAAATATCATCTACGTATCTTTACCAAAAGACAATATTATGCGAAAGTTCTGATGTTAAAATTTGGTTTTCTAAGTTTTCCATAAATATGTTGGATAATAAAGGTGACAACGGACTACCCATAGGTAAGCCTTCATTTTGCATATAAATTTTATTATTAAATTTAAAATAGTTTTGTTTTATACATTCGTTAAAAAGATTAATTATTTCTTGTATTTTTATCACATTTGCGTTCTTTTCTATTAAAACGCTTTCTAATAGAGGTAAACATTCCTTAGGGGGTATCTTAGAATACATGCTACAAACATCAAACGAGACTAATTTACTATTTGTGGGAATAATTAAGTTATTTAATTTTTGTGTTTTATTTTATTTTCAATTTGATAAACATTTTTGATCAAAACATCATATCATAACATAGCAACACATGTTTATTTGTAGTTGTCATGATTTCGTACTAATTCAATTTTAATCTGTCTGAGAATGCTGTCAAGCAGCGAAACTAATCACAGAAACGTTGAAGAACATCCTAGAACATCCAGAGTTCATAAGGGCCACTTGCTCCAATTAGCTTACGCGCTGGCTACGTCCTTCACCTACAAGAACGAAAACCAACAGTGAAGCCAGAGAAGTAGTCTCCAAGTCTGCATGTAGTATGGACCAATTTCACCAAGTAAGGGCAACAACAATCAATGAATCTACAATTAGGCTTTTCCACTCCTAAGCGACAGGCACTAAAGCTGCTACATGCTCCATTTTATGGCTAGTGTTATAATTCTGGATATGATACTGTTTGGCATTACCAAAGTGATTCTCGCACAAGCGAACGACCTTTGTTTATTAGCGAATTTTAAAAAAAATCGCTAATGGGGTGATCTGTGTTTATATATATATATATATATATATATATATATATATATATATATATATATATATATATATATATATATATATATATATATATATATATATATATATATATATATATATATATTGTATTAACATTAATGACACTTTTCTATATATTTTCATGACTAGCTTTGAATGTTTTGAAAGTGGAAATGTTTGCGTGAAGTTACATGTAATGTAGAGATGTGTTTGCATTGTTGTTTTTTGCATGTCTTTGTGGCAGATTTTCCCTGTTTTTGATGTATTGGCCTTGCTTTTATAATTAGTTACAGTGCTGTAAGTGTTTTTTTATGCATAATCTAGATGTTGTGCTGATTTTTATTCATTTTTAGTACTCCTGAAGATGCTCGGAACCCCGAGCGAAATATATCGAGTTTTAGTACAGAGTGACTTTCTTTAAAATATAGCCCTCGTTTTTGGTCGTAATTGCCCTTAAAAGTATACAAATTTTAGCACGCTAACGTGTAACGACTGTTACTCCTCCCTTCAATCATATATATATATATATATATATATATATATATATATATATATATATATATATATATATATATATATATATATATATATATATATATATATCCGACCGATAACTGAAAAAATAATGGACCGATCTTGATCAAATTTGGTGAGTACCTTCCTTTTGCAAGTGGCTTGGATAAGTTGGTAGGCCAGGAAAATCGGACTAAGTTTTCCCGGAAAATTTTGTGTTCTCTTTCTAAAAAAAATTTATATAACCGGAAATAACAAAGTAAGGGCAACCAAATTTGGTACGCGTGTTTGTATTATAAAGAGTGAACCCTGTACCAAAATTCAGGTCTATAGCTTTAAAGACATGGGCAGTTAGAGAAACAAATTTTTGAGTTTTCGTCAAAACGTCAAACTCGCAATTTGAAACGTCAAAATTGGCAGTGTTTAGGCAAAGAACGTGAAACAAATACGGATTGTGAAAAGAAAATGTTGCAAGAAGAGTGTTCTGCGAACCCTTTACTTTCAGATTCAACCGTCATTGCCCTTCATTTGACTAAAATATTTACAGAAAATTCATTTCAAATAGACCCCTTCTCTGATGCTTTGGCTGTCGGTTTAGTTTTTGGTGAAGTTTATGGTTTAACGGTCTATAATTTTTAGCTAATTTTCGTAGATCAAATTCGCATTTTTTATCGAAATATGATGCGTTTGTAAGAAAAAAAATCTGGACGCAGTAAGTGCGTTTTGGTAGCGAATTTTCATTAAATCCTTCAAATTTCAATAACTCAATTTGCAATTAACGTAAGCTTTGTTGGTTAGGAAACCAACGTTTAAGTTTATTTTTGGAAAATTTTTGTATATTTTCAAACCATAAGTAATTTTGATAAAATATAGTACATTGTTTCTACTACATAGGCTATACCGGTAATCAAATTGATGCCTGCGCGCATTTTCTATTAAAAACATTGTTATGGAAATTAACTTCCATAACACACTTGCTGCATCCAGACTTTTGAAATGTTTACATATTTTCAAACAATAAAGTTATTTTGATGAAATATGGTACATTGTTTCTACTATATAGGCAACCAAGTTTGATGCCTGCTTTCATCAAAGAAAGAAATTTGCTATTAAAAACATTTTTTAGAAAATTCGCTACCATAAAGCACTTGCTGAGTCCAGATTTTTTTTAATTGTACACGTTTTATATTTTTAGGTAGTGCACGCCACAAACATATTCCTGGCATGGCCAGACATTTTTGAAACTTCAAAATCATTCTTTAGTTTTATCCGCCCATAGCGTCATTTCCGAAAGCTTTTATTGTCCGGTTTAGTTTAACACGTAAATCTGATTCGTAATGGTAATATTTAATGCATTTTTAGCAAATTTTTATTTAAAAAAATTCGCTAATAGAGAGGTATCGACGGTGAGACTTTCGAAAAAAAAACTAATTAGTGCGAATTTGGAACCCTAGAACCCGAAACCAGGGTCCGTTTGAATTTTTATATTATACATACATACATACATACATACATACATACATACATACATACATACATACATACATACATACATACATACATACATACATACATACATACATACATACATACATACATACATACATACATACATACATACATACATACATACATACATACATACATACATACATACATACATACATACATACATACATACATACATACATACATACATACATACATACATACATACATACATACATACATACATACATACATACATACATACATACATACATACATACATACATACATACATACATACATACATACATACATACATACATACATACATACATACATACATACATACATACATACATACATACATACATACATACATACATACATACATACATACATACATACATACATACATACATACATACATACATACATACATACATACATACATACATACATACATACATACATACATACATACATATATATATATATATATATATATATATATATATATATATATATATATATATATATATATATATATATATATATATATATATATATATATATATGTATGTATACAACCCATAACTCAAAAAGCTATTAACTGATTTTGATGAAACTCTGCAAGAATCTTTATTTTATTAGGAGTTTGGAAGGGTTCGGCAGCTAGCTCTATTAGATCAGTTTTTCTATAAAATACATATAAAAAAACGTTTTTCTGAAGAAAAAATTGTATCAAAAAATAAGAAAGTTATTTTGATGAAATTTGGTTGATATGTTGCCCTGGTAAATACCTTACTACATACCAAAATTCAACTTTCTAGAAAATTGAGTTATACTAATTTGAAGCATTGAATGAAAATTTGCTACCATAACGCACTTGCTGCGTCCCGACATTTTTTTAACTCACTGATAAGCTGGTCTAATGAGAGCGACGGGTATGCGTTTCTCATGATGGTCAAAATACATTTACATACAGCGTTGCCTGTACCTATTATGGAAAAAAGTAACAGTGGCGACGATTTGAGAAATAGATGATTGGTTGTACACAATCTCTTGTATAGCATTGTGCCTCTGGAGCTATCGTGACAGCATAGTACCTACTTATGCACCGAGATAGCGACTCTGCCATACAAGTTACAATGTTCTAGTTAAATCGTGTTTATGTCACGATGCTGCTGTCTTGGTTTTCGGAATGCTTTGAAAAAAAATTTGTATTTTCTTCATTGGCTGAAACTTCATTTTCAAACGTTTTCGAATTTATGAAAAGAGGTTTTGCAAACAGTTGAGCTTAAATTTCATCGATACGATAATTCTTCTCATGTTTTTTGAGAGCTGATAAAGTACCCTGATGTGGAGCTTCCAGAAAAGTCTATTTAAAATTGGACCATGACGAGTTCGAAACATCAGTTTAACGTATGACTAAGACATAATTTCAAAAAGACAAACAATCAATTAAAAATAATGTTTCAAGAGACAAAACTTAACAGAAACAGATAATCCTGAACTAACCAAAAGCAAGATATGTAAGATCTTATTTAAAACGTAATATTTTCTGGTATTAATGTAGTTGTTTAATTTATGGTCATGTAGCGGGAATGGCAGTGTCCCAGCTACTGTTCAAGTAACACCACAAAATAATAGTGATGGGTCGTTATTTAACTGTCAGCTATTTTTAAACGGTTACCGAGTCGTAACGGTAACCACCAGTTATGGATTTATAAAAATAGCAGCTTAAAAAATAACGCTTTTTACACTAAACTAGATTTCGGAGTCGTGTCTGTTTCAGTTCTACTGCAACTAGTTCGGCTTCGATGAATAAACATCGGTTTTCATCGGCAACTGTTTATTTAGCTATTTAAAGGGATGAATAGCCTTGAGATTGGGAATGCTAAACACGTTATTTATACTGTGTGTACGCTCTCGCTAACAGCTTTAGGAACGTAGGATTTCCGGTACAATAAAACGGTTTAATTTTAATTTTAACTTTAACCGGTTGTTGATGGGGATACGGCATACGGACACTACTACACAGAGTTATTCTGTTAAACTGAGAAGCAGTTATTTTTGAAACAGTTGAGTTTCCCACTAGTATGTAAAGCCAAATATTTAATAATAAAAAATGTTGGGTGAAAAGATGAATTTCTGTAAAAACGTGTTATTACTTTTACTATAGACAACGCAAAATAGGGTCATTTCACGTGAAATTAAAGTACTTATTTATTTAAATTTATATACTATACCTAAGACAACAGTTAACACGGCATTTTCGTTTGTATGATAATAGTTATCAAATTGATTAAAAAAATATAATGATACAACATTTTTTAATATCTATATACATTTCAATATAAAAAATTAAATGAATATATATATATATATATATATATATATATATATATATATATATATATATATATATATATATATATATATATATATATATATATACAGGTGTTTTCAAATTGATGCGAAAAATTTTACAGGGTGATTCTTTGGCGAAAAATAAGGGGTGTCTTTTTATTAAGTTTTTCTTGAAACCCCTTCTCCTCCAAGTTACAGCCCTTTGAAATTTTCGAACTGAACCCGAACTCGAATCGAAAGTTCGGTTCGAAAAATTGTGCGCGCTGGGCGACGTTAAATGAGTTCGAAGTTCGAAATATGTAATTCTCCAAAATAGTTCGAGGTTAGTTATTAAAAATACTTCAACTTGAACATTACAGGCATTCAAAGCTGCCAAAGTTGACGAAGTTGTAACCCAGTAGCGGCCCCGTTAACTTTTAAAACGTTTTAGACTCTGGACTGGTCCCATTCACTCGGTAGCGTAATTTGAGGAGATTTCACTGAGTAGTATTTTTCACAGTTGGTGGAACACATTGAGACCTGACAGAGCCACTTAAGAATCAAATATATTTTTTTATATAGCATAGCATCCCAACGCCTTTCTTTGGTTACAACCAACATTCTAATGTTCAAAAGCAATGGGTAATGTAATTTTGGAGAATTTATAACGATAATTGAGAGATTTATTGAGAAGATAGCTACATATTTGCTAGTGATGGGTCGTGATTTAACTGTCAGCTATTTTTAAACGGTTACCGAGCCATAACGGTAACCACCAGTTATGGATTTTTAAAAATAACAGCTTAAAAAGTAACGCTTTTTACACTAAACTAGAATTCGGAGTCGTGTCTGTTTCAGTTCTACTGCAACTAGGTTCGATGAATAAACATCGGTTTTCATCGGCAACTATTATTTAACCATTTAACGGGATGAAGAGCCTTGAGATTGGGAATGCTAAATATGCATGGTTATACAGTATAGAGCGGACTGTACTTCATAACATTATTATTTATACTAGTGGGCTCGCTCTCGCTCACAGCTTTAGGGACGTACCATCTTCGGTACAATAAAACGGTTTAATTTTAATTTTAACTTTAACCGGTTGTTGATGGGGATACGGCATACGGACACTACTACACAGAGTTATTCTGTTAAACTACAGAAAAAGTTGAGTTTCCCACTAGTATGTAAAGCCAAATATTTAATAATAAAAAATGTTGGGTGAAAAGATGAATTTCTGTAAAAACATGTTATTACTTTCACTATAGACAACGCAAAATAGGGTTATTTCACGTGAAATTAAAGTACTTATTTATTTAAATTTATATACATTACCTAAGAAAACAGTTAACACGTCATTTTTGTTTGTCTGATAATATTTATCAAATTGATAAAAAAATATAATGAATATATATATATATATATATATATATATATATATATATATATATACAGGCTGTTTCCAAATTGATGCGAAAAATTTTACAGGGTGATTCTTTGGAGAAAAATAAGGGGTGTTTTTTTATTAAGTTTTTCTTGAAACTCCTTCTCCTCCAAGTAACAGCCCTTTGAAATTTTTGAAATTAATTTTAAAACAACGAATATTAAAATAAGTAAATAAACAATTAACACTATATATCTTCCAATTTTTTTTAAAACTCAAACTCAATTTTTTATACTGTTTCTTTACCGAAATTTAAGAGCTGCGTTATGTTATGGAGTTCTTAGAATCACTCCCTGTGTAGCAATAAAAATTCTAACGTCTAACGTCCCAAGACGTGATAAATAATAATATTTATTGATTCTTGCTGTGGCATTGACATTTACGTAAAGACCCTGATAAAATAAACTTGTGAGAAATGACTAGTTTATAATTCCTAAAACATCTAAGTAAATTCTTATAGAAGACTCCTTTATGATTTCTAAAAGTTTCACTTCAGAGTGGCAAAAGATTTACGACACGCTTATTATAATTTCTTAACCCTTTGTTTCCTTTTCATATCGACAAAATTTGAGATTTATACACTACGTGAAATAACGGGCTAAAAATACAATCCATTTATACTAGTGTGCTCGCTCTCGCTCACAGCTTTGGGAATGTAGGATACTATCGATCGACTATCCAGTTTAAAATAACTGAAGCCGTTATTGTCAACGGTTATTATTAAATAACGTTAACGCCTTCAACTGTTAACAGAAAATAACCGTTTTTCCCATCACTACAAAATAACAACAGAAAGTCAAAAGGGAGAGTGTACTTAACTGTGAGGCCACCCAGAGATGAACATGATGGAAGAGAGGTTACGCAGCCAGGATCGGCAACGTGTGTGACAAAGTGATTTATAGTACGGTAGTATATGCTTATACGCTAATGATCTATGTGATATTTCTCTATTCTGAAGATGTCAATGCATAGGGTAAAGAAATATGTTTGCTTTTTTTGGTTCAAGACCCAATACAGACGCTTTACAAAATTGACATGTGACAGTGTTTGCTGAGGACTATTTTCAAAAATTATTAGATTTGGAATTTAGATTATACACGACAATATTGACGGAAACGATAATGTAGAAAAACATATTTTTCATCCATTACAAGAAATTAAAATAAACGCAGATGGCCATTCAGTTTCACGAATTTTGCTGAAAAGCAATTCCAGACAACCGGCAAATTTGGACAATTTTATCAAAGCAGCTTTTTTTACAACACACCACGAGGGCTTACAGCCTAAATACTATCGTACCGTGGGTGTTGACAATGAGGAAAGAGGCAGCTTGTTAATTCTGGACCTGAAGGTTTGGAGGTTCG
Source organism: Tillus elongatus (assembly GCA_964006375.1). NCBI lineage: Eukaryota > Metazoa > Arthropoda > Insecta > Coleoptera > Cleridae > Tillus > Tillus elongatus. The sequence continues at coordinate 94,611,335 of OZ023263.1, read as the reverse complement.
GAGGAGAAGGACAAACATGTGCCGGCAAGGAATTCCACAACTTGGCAGTCATCGGGACAAAAGAGCGGGCATAACAAGATATTCTATGTCTGGTGACCTGGACAGTAAAAAGGTGCATTCGCTCTATTCCCCTGGTAGAGCTGTTGGGGGCAGCAGGTGGGGGAACTATAGAGGAAAGCTCCTATGAGCAGTGCCCGTGCAGATATCTATAAAAGAGAGAGAGAGGTCACCAACGGCACGTCGGTGGGCAAGGGATGCCAGCCTTTGGGTAAAAGTAGGGTGTCCGATGAGACGTATAGCTGTCTTTTGAATGGAGTCCAGGATAGCGAGTGTAGAAGCGGCAGCAGCACCCCAGATGTGGGAGCAGTTTTCGAGGTTTGGCCTTATTTGTGAGGTATATAAGGTATATAGATTAGCCGGTGAAAAGTATTTGCGAGTCCGGAAGAGGAAACCTAATTTATTAGCAGCCGCTTCTGCAATTGATGTGACATGTTGGTGCTAATTAAGATTTCGATCCACAGAAATGCCAACAAGACAAAAGGACTCATTACTTTGAATAACTTGGTTGTTCATTGTGATGGGTCTAGGGCTGGTGTATCTCTTGTGAGAAAGAAAGAAAGACTGTGATTTGGTGGAGTTGAATTGTACAAGATTTCTACTTCCCCAGTCTAATATTTTTTGGAGATCCACGGAGACAGAACCCTCCATGAGTCTACGATCCTCATCTAATTGGGCTAAAGAGACAGGCTTAGAATATTGTATATTTGAGTGGAGGGTGCTGTCGTCCGCGTAACTGTGAACTGGGTTGGATGTGCTAGAGAGGAGGTCATTGATGTGGAGAAGAAACAAAGTAGGGGCTAAAGCTGAACCTTGAGGAACTCCTACATTAATTGGATACAGTTTAGAGGAATGGCCATCCACAACAGAAATGCTCCTGTTGGATAGGAAATTTGCTGTCCAGGTACAAAGTTTTGGTGGTAGGCCATAGGCCGGTAGTTTATTAAGCAGCGCTGCGTGCCAGACCTGGTCGAATGCTTTGGATATGTATAGAGAAACAATCTGGGATTCACCGTGTTGTTCCATAGACTTGTTCCAAGAATGGGTGACAAAGGAAAGGAGGTCAGCAGTCGATCTGCGCTGACGGAATCCATACTGCCTGTCGTGGATTAGACTGAGTTTTTCAAGAAATTTTAGTAATTCGGTGTTTATATACTTTTCCATCACTTTAAAGACGACTAAAAGGAGAGAAATAGGCCTGTAGTTGCTAGGAAGCGCTTTGGGTCCTTTCTTGGGAATGAGTTGTACTCGAGAAGTTTTCCAGTTACTAGGGAATATGTATTGTAAGATATCTGAAACAGACGAGTCAGGACAGGAACAAGTTCTGGTGCGCATATTTTGAGAACAATTGCTGAGATCTCGTCAAGGCCAGAGGCTTTCCTGATATTAAGAGAAGAGAGCATCTTTCGTACCTTTTTAGTTTTGAAAATGATATCCGTCATTTTATGCGCGACACTGGGGACTGTTGGTGGTTGAACATTTGGAGGTGGGTTGAGAGTAGAATTGCCGGCGAACAACGAAGCAAAAAGTTCAGCCTTGCCCAGGGCGGTAGAAACAATTTCATCCCCTGAGGCAAGAGGTGGGAACGTGCTTTTGCAGAAATTATTCCCAATAGATTTAGCAAGAATCCAGAAGGGTTTGCTGCCGTTGGAGCTTAAGAGGATTTTGTTTTTGATGTGGTTACTAAACGAGTTTTCTGCCTAAGAAAGAATGCGGACATATCGGTTTCTTGCGTCGTTAAATGCTTGACTATTTTCTTGACTGGGATTGTGTAGAAGCGTTTTGTGAGCTTTGACCTTTTAAAGTCGGGCCTTGTCACAGCACTTAGAGAACCAGGGCTTTTGAGTGGCTGAAGAGGTTTTCTGTGTACGTGGAATAAATAATTCCATGCCAGGTTGGATAATTTCGGTGACGTTTTGTGAGATATCAGAGGGGTCAGGATGAGAGAAGCAGACAGACGCCCATGGAAATGGGGAAAAGTAATCCTGCATTTCGTCCCAGTTTGCGGAGTTGTAGTGCCAAACGATGCGTGGGTGTGATGACTGTGTGACCTCGGGTTGCATTGCGCAGGAAGCAGCGACCAAGGCGGTGACTGATATCTTATAGCATTAAGGTTTTGAGATTTGAGCTGTGTGTTGGGATACGAGGAAAGTAAGTAGGTTGTTGCACCATATTGGCCAAAGAATTGCTGACTGCAAAGGACTCCGATGCTCTCCCTTGTGGATCGGTTTTTGAAGATCCTAGCCATTCCTTATTATGCACATTGAAGTCACCAAGAATAGTGACCTCGGAGGAAGGATATTCAGAAATCAGATAGTCGGTTTTTCAGAAAGGTGGTCAAATAGCTGGACAAAGTTGTTGTTCAGAAGGTGACCGGTAAATGCAACATATGAATTTAGTTGCAGCCCTGAGAGAGAGTTTTATCCATAGTATGTCTTTTTTTCAGCTTCTAAATTGGGGAGTCTGGTGTAGGGTATATTGCTACGGACGTATGCGCACACGCCTTCATGCAATCTAAAGGAAGTAAGGAGCTCATACTCCGGGAAATTAAGGTGATTGGTGGCTGTTTTGGCACTGATTTCGGTTTCGGTGGGGAAGAGGAGTTGGGGCCTGTTAGCCTGGAGGAAATGGTGAACGGAGTTCAGGTTAGAATTTAGGCCACATATATTCGAAAAGGATATGTTAAATCTTGATGTGGGCGTCCCCTGTACACCCCTCTCCGGGAGATCCGAATGGAGGGGTATTTTACCTCCGGAATCTTTTGTACAAGGAGGCGCCATCATCATTTTTGCTTGTAAGGGAAACCGACTCATACACAAGAACCGGAAACGTCCGTTGGGACTTCACCGGCCCCTTGATGTATGGGGTAGTACCTCCTCGGGAGTGAAAAAAATCCTTTACTATTACGTAAAGGAAAGTTCCACTACCACCTGCTACTTGTGACTTGGTTTAAAACCAGTTTTATTATGCTAATGGCAAATTATAACCGCATTACCCCTAAAAAAGAACTTATAGCATTTTATAATAATCTAACGGGCAACTAGTGGTTAAGATGTGTTTTACTAGATACATAGTTATCGTCAACCAACAAATCAGCTTTTCTTTGCTCATTTATGACCTCTATAAAACAATATAGTAAACAATCATGAAAGCGGTGTGAAAGAAATCAGATCAATATAATTTTAAATCGTATTTATTTGAAACCAACCTTTCGCATCAAGAAAAGCGAAAATATGAATTATCACTTTTCCACTCTAACAACTTTCACTCGCATTTTCAATCAATGGATTTTCGTTTTCGTTCGTTGTAAACATAGTATTAAATATGAATTGACATCGAAAGTCAACTATTGATTTCAGATGGTCAGACGTAATTCAGATTCATTAATATGTAAAGTCCTATATCGGCACAACAGCCATGTAGGAGTGGACTTCGAAACTTCAAAATTAATTAATAGGTATTGATGGCCATTACTAACGACACGATGAACTTGGAAATTCACTTCTTTATGTGCGTCGTTGACATTTTCTTGTGCGCTGACATTACATAAGCACCCTGAATGCCAAACCGTAATCTGAAAGATTTCTGTCGAGTGCTTATCCTGAAATGGATGCCGTAAACATTTGGGTTGCTTTAACAACACATAAGAATCCTGCCCTTCTGTGGTCTGGATTAGCACGAACAATGAAAAGTTGGCCGAGGAAAGTGTGGAAACATATGAAATATTTCGAGATAGAAAAGGGTGAAATTATAGTACAATGAAAATGTAACTCCCATTCAATTCTACGTGCTCATGACACACAATGGATGAGATTAGCTTAGGTCAGATGGTCCAGATAAAATTATAGTCGACATTTTTGATATAACGGAATAACGTGAAAATAAACATACGACTTCAAAAGATACTACCTACCGTAACTATTTTAATACCTGTGTGTAAATGGGCTTTCGCATTTGATTAGTTTGTAGTAAATTTTCTTTAAAAAAAATCACTAATGAGGAGATCCCAACTTTTGAATTTTGAAAAAATTTCTTCAAATGAGCGCTATTTAGGACCCCTGGAACCCAAATCTGAGGTCGGTTTCAGACTTTATATGTTTATATATATATATATATATATATATATATATATATATATATATATATATATATATATATATATATATATATATATATATATATTTATGTATCACACCTAAAATTTTTCCGGAAAAACTTCTCGGATTTTCCTGGCTAAGGAACTTATCCAAGCCACTTACACGCATGTGATACATGATTTATGGTATCCTGAGGAATGCCAGGTCATGTCAAGTCCCAGGCTTCTTGAATTCGCTGACGAAAGGAAAGTAAGGTATCTGGTGGTTAAGGTAAATTGCCCAGTCGATTGTCAGTCATATCCCACACAGGCTCAATTGGTGACAAGTCTGAGGAGCGAGCCCATGGAAGCAGGGTCACGTTATTTTCTTGTAAGAAACTTGTACCTGCATGATGATGTCGTTGTCTTGTTGGAAATTAGGCTGAATTAACCATCGTAGGTATGACAGATTGCAACACACTGCAATACGTTTCGTATGTAATCATTTGCATTCAAATTTCTGTCAATAGATGTGGTCTGCTACCGTATGTTATCGCACCCCATATCATCACCCCCCTTATGTCGTTCCACAGAAAATTCTAAATTTCTGCGTTCTTCACGTAATCGTCTTACTCTTTTGCGACCATCGTGGACCCAAGGATAAAATCGGGGCTTGTCGGAGAACACAACACGATTCCGTTTACCATCCCAATTTGATCTGCCGTTACACCACACAAGCCGAGCAGCATCATGTCGCGGTGTCAGTAGGAGACAAAAATGGTCTATACGAACGAAACCGAAAAGCGCGTATTCTGCGATATATGATTGTCAAAGAGACTCTTTGTTGTAAAACTCCTAACCAAGCATTTCCAATCGACCGTGTTGTGGAAACTCTGTCTTGTAAAGCCCTAATCCCTAAATGACGATCTTTCCGTGCTGAAGTTGCTCAAGGTCGTCCTGATCCATGACGACGGTTGTGAATTCCTTTTTCAGACCACCTGGACTAACACTGTAACACTGTTGACACACTACGTCCTATGTGGTCGAAAATTTATCTGATTGAAAAAACAGCGTCCCGCATACCGACAATGTGCCCCCTTTCGACGGTAATCAATAACGTGGTTTTATATTCCAGTTTTATATTAGATTTTTGTTTTTAAATTATTTTAGGACGAACAAAATTGCAAAATATTCTATCCCATTTTATATGAAATGTTGCTTATATCAAGCGTCACCTTAATTTATTAACGTCCACACAATAAACAGCAAACAATATTAGCAAGATTCATCCAGCTTTGTAAAAATGTTGTGGGTGGTCAATTTATTTTAGAAAACATATTTTTACGTTCTGAAAATTTACCAAAAAAATTGCTACTAATCTGCTACGACAGTACTTTTTTTATGTTTTTTTATATCCATGAAAAATACATTTAAAAAAATATACTTCTTACAGTGCGATTTGAAACAAAGGTGCTTATATCATCCTCGAACCTGCCGGGGTCTCCAAAGTATATGCCTTAAATTATGCTGAGAGATAAACGCATTGTTTACGGCTTGTTTAGGCACCTACTCACATAACATTTTTTTGGTCTAAATGAGCAGAAAACTACAGGGTATTCCAATTAAAAATTTCCACCTGGAAAATATCTAAATTAAAAAAAAGCCGAGGCACGTTGACTTTGTTTTCAAGGGGAGCACATGATGGCGTAAGTTTTGGTGTCTTGGAACCTACCCCTTAGACACGGTTGTGAAGAACCCTTGCATTTTAAATGGCACCCTATGTTAAATGGCACCTCATTTAAAGCTTTATTAATACTGCTCACAACAGCATACACGCTTTTTAATTTTGGTTTGGATATAACATCATCAATTAAAAACAAGACAAAATATCAATGAATGAAAAACTGTTATGTAATTAAATGTTCAAAATGTTTTCCCTCCACTTCCATATAATTATGAAATCTCAGCTCCACTTCCGAACGAACATTTCGAAGAATTTCGGGCGTTATCTGATGACTTGTTTTTTACAATTTCTCGATAAGACTGTTTTTTTGTGGTAATTTTTCATTTATCTCTTAATAAACTTTATCAAGTCAACTTTCTTATCTGTTTGACTTTAAACGAGACTAGTAGATAAGTATCCCGTAAAATCATCAAGTCGATTGAGTTCCAATTCGTAAAAATGGTTTATACAACTGCTGTAAAAGTGAAAATAATTTGTCTGTTCTACAAGAATGACAACAGTGCACGACAGACAGCACAAATTTTAAATGATCGCCATCCTGAGAAAAACACCGGATTTAGTGCATAAATTTTGGGAAACTGAATCGGTTGCAAACAGAAAGCATCAACGTGAGCAGGTCGTACGTAATGAGGGTAATCAGGTAGCTGTCCTGTCTTAATGAGTTGTGTGTGTGTTTTGTTTCTTTAACGTCGGCCTTTTTCCGCGACTATGGCCAATCACCGACGCCAGGGAGCAGTTTCACCTCACTATCCTGGAAATTTTGCCGAACCCCTGCCTTTCTGTAAGGAGGGTAGGGATCTTTTAACGTGCCCAACATCGCATGGACACGGGACCGACGGCTTTACACCCCCTCCGAAGGGCGGAACGTGCAGACATTCAACTTGCTCAAATGCAATGCCAGAACCTCGGCTGATGTTATTGTTACAGTTTGTACTGAAAAAGTGAAAGGAGTACCCTGGGATCGAACCCAGTACCCTTCGGTTCAAAGGCACACGTTCTTACTCCTGAACCACCGAGGTTCTTGTCCTGTCTTAAAAAGTGTAAGTATCACCCATACAAAATTAATTTGGTACACGAACTTAATAAAGACGATCCTGATCGCCGCGTGCAGTTCTGTGAAGAAATGAGTGATCGTTCCAGAAGGAATATAACCTTTTTGTACCCAATCTGTTTTTCCGATGAATGTACGTTCCATCTGGATGGCCAAGTCAACCACCATAATTGTCGCCACTAAAGTGATGAAAATCCAAGAATATTTCGTGAAACTTATATGCAGCATCCGGGGGAATTGGGAGGACATACTGGAAGATCACTTCATAGGGCCTTTCTTCCTACCGGGTTTTCTGGATGGAAACATGTATCTGGATCTACTGAAACCGCATAGATACCCGACCATTGTGAAAGTATTGGAAAATGACAACGCTTTGGCAGATGAGAATGTGTGGTTTCAGCAGGATGGTGCTCCACCACACTATGCTGTAGCTGTGTGATTTTCTTAATCAGAGCTTTCCTAATCACTGGATAGGGTGCAGAGGTTAAATTGAGTGGCCTCCCGATCGTCAGATTTAACACCTTTAGTTGTTTTTTTTTCCTATGGGGACACTTGAAGTCGAAAATTGATGCAATACGATCAAACCCACTTGAGAAACTTGGGCAGCAAATTGTTGAATAATGTCGTCAGATAACGCCCGAAATGCTTCGAAATGTTCGCTGGGAAGTGTAACAAAGACAGTTTTATAATTGTATGGAGGTGGAGGTAAAGACATTGAACATTTAATTAAAAACATCCATTGATAATTCTCTCATGTTTTAATTGATGATTTTATTGCAATATCCAAACCAAAATTTAAAAAGTCGTATGTTGCCGTGAGCAGAATTGACAAAGCATTAAGATGAGGCTTCACTCAATATAGGGTGCCATTTAAAATTTAAGGGTAATTTACGTACCTGTCTAGGGGGTAGGTTCCAAGACAAGACAACTTACGCCATGCTTACCATGTGGTAACTTTTAATTGGCACACCCTGTATAATGTAAATCACCTGCAAGTTTCAGAGTTACGAAATAAACTAAAACAGTCAGGTTTTGTATACTTGTATCATCCCGTCATTATTTGAACGTAGTTAAGAACATACAGTCCCAAAAGCAACATCACCATCAAAGACCTTAAAGCAAACTTAACAAAATCTAGAATAACACATCGTAAACACTGAATTTTAATGAGTTACTTAGGGAATCTGCTTGTATACACCTTTATCTATCTCAAGAAGAAACACATCAATCTGTTTCGCACCACTTAAACATTCCCTACGGCTAGTAATCTTTAAGACTAGGTAAAAAAATCAACGAAAATGGTAGCTTACACGAAAAGCTTTCAAGAGGTGTAATGGAACAGTCGCAGTAAATAAAAGCGATGCTCAAATAAATCAGGTGAAGACCACCTGTTTCTGCTAAGTTTGGAATACACTAGGGCAGTTGGCAACGCCTCGTGTACATAAAAGTATCTAAGCATGATGTTCTCGACCACGGTCATCTGTACTGTAGATGGCCGTGCATCGACGCATTTAAATACACTGACTTGTTCAAAAACCGCCACGTAGACTTTGTAACACAACAATTTGTTTTAATAACGGGAGTGGGTCAGCCTGGCTATCAGCAATAAAAGTCGGATCGTGACGCTTCCCTCCGGAATTACTTGGAGCCAATTATTTATAAAAAGCGATAAAAATGAAACGCAGAGAAAATTCTTGTCCCAACCAGAGCGTAATAAGTCAAAGACGACTAACGAGCTGGCTCAAAACCATTTCCACAACTGATCATACGATATTATGTTCAACCACACAACCATGGTCCAAGCTAGAAATGCCACGATTATTCGGCAACCATTCGGTATTTGGCCACTTTTTAAACTTCGGTATTCGAATACTGTGTACTATTCGGCCGAATACGAAATTATGAGGAAAAAACACATATTACTCAAAAGGTATCACTACAATTTAGTGCTGCGAATTTTTCAGATTTGTCAGTTATCGGTTATTAAAAATTATAACCGTTTTCGAAAAAGAAATGGTTTTCGTCTAATTTTATGACCGAGCGACTAAAACTGACTAACCGGTCAATCAGTCATCTGTCGGTTAAACAACCAATCGACTGAACAGTCGTCTGACGGATAAATAACCGATCAGTCGTCTGTCAGTTAAATAACCGATCGACTACGAGTCTGCATAACTGACTAATTGAATGTATAAAAGACTGACCGTCTAAAGGCTTAAAATCCGATCGGTTAAATGTTCAATTCGCTATAAACTATAAACAGTCCTCTAACATATTATTATTATTTGAATAAACGACTGTAATATACAGGGTGATTCATAAGTGATGACCAAAAATGATACCCTATGTTCTTTGAACAATTTTAGAGAGGGTATGTCCTATAAAATTTTCCCTATAATGCTTTATTAAAAAGATACAGGGTGTTGAAGTTGAATTTCAAAAAATAAAATTTCCCAATTTTTAAAAAGTAGCACATATATTTTGCTGAAACTTCGCATGTGTAGGCTGCTATGTAAGGCGCGTATTCTACCATAACAATTGAATAGGCTAATCCAGCAGTGGCGCGCGTACCCACATATCATTGGTTATCCCTCAAGAAAAAAACGGGTAAGCCAATGATATATTTTTTTTTATTTTTCATTTTTTGAATCTTACCTTAATTCGTGAACAAAATGACTCTCTTGATAATTTTCTGTACGACGCTTATTTTACGAGTAAGCAATGAATCAGGTAAGTGTTTTAGAGCACAGTTCATGATTTTTAACCAGTCGTTGTTTGGTAGAAAATCGCAATGATACACTTTTATGCCTCCATTGGCCTGAATACACGCACGACATCTTTTTAATATGGCAAATTTAATGTCTTGATAATTTTTTGTACGACGATTATCTTTGTTGTATTTTAGTAAGTAGTAGTCTGGTTTGCCAAAGTTGTCATTAAGTGTCACTTGACGTTTAGGTTAACAAGTTATTATTTTGAATAGGTGTAAGTGGTAAACTTTATAAAATTGCAAAATTGTCTACTCTTTTACTTCTTATAATGGAGTACACCTCAGAAGAGTATGCAGATATAATTTTTATCTACGGATATGCTGATGGAAATGCTCTAGCTGCTTGTTCACGAATGAAAGATTCAAAAAATAAAAAAATAAAAAAAATATCATTGGCTTACCCGTTTTTTTCTTGAGCGATAACCAATGACATGTGGGTACGCGCGCCACTGCTGGATTAGCCGATTGAATTGTTATGGTAGAATACGCGCCTTACATAGCAGCCTACCCATGCGAAGTTTCAGCAAAATATATGCGCTACTTTTTAAAAAATTGGGAAATTTTATTTTTTGAAATTCAACTTCAACACCCTGTATCTTTTTAATGAAGCATTATAGGAAAAAAGTTTATAGGACATACCCTCTCTAAAATTGTTCAAAGAACATAGGGTTTCATTTTTGGTCACCACTTATGAATCACCCTGTATGGTGTACGCTGTTATTTCCACATTTCTGATTTTCTTATGTCATATGTCCAATCTAGTCCAGCGTTCGCTTTAACTTTTAAGCCAGAGATGCAACGCGATCTTATTAGCGAATTTTCGTAAAAAAAATCAGGAAGAGATCTCGACTTCTGTAAGACGACTCCGGTAAGAGCGAAACTAGTATGTGTTTCCAGTAATAATCTTAATATATCTATTTTTATTTCTATTCTATTATTCGTATATTTCCTTATAGGAATATGGTGCCAGGGCAGTCGATTATAAAGGGTCGTTTGTGGTTGTATGGCGGCATCTGACGTACAGAATTTGTACCGGAGTCGTCTTACAAAGTTCCTTGTTTCGTCCTAGATGTCAGTAGCTTGTACATATCACGTTTCGTTCAGACTTTGACTACGTTAAGCCAATTAATTTAGATATGTTTTTATTATTGCTGGTATAACACATTGATGAGCTCAAATAAGAGCGAAACTAGTATGTGTTTCCAGTAATAATCTTGATATATCTATTTTTATATTAGTCGTATATTTCCTTATAGGAATATAGTGGCAGGGCTGACGATTATAAAAGATCTGACCTGACCTGACCTGATCTGACGTACAGAATTTGTACCAGAGTCGTCGTACAGACAAAGTTTCTTGTTTCGTCCTAGATTTCAGTAGCTTGTATATATATATATATATATATATATATATATATATATATATATATATATATATATATATATATATATATATATATATAACCACAATCTCAAAGTAAAAGTTGCGTCAAACGGAATGCGATTTTGTTAAAGTAATTTCACTTCAAAAGCTCTAATGAATATTGTTTACCATTCAGGAACGAAAAATGCAACCGGTCGTTTTACTGATAATTATTCTAAATTCTTTAAATATAATCTAAGTGAATGGGTGGCCGATTTCGCACATCCATAACTGCGGTTGTAGTTTTAAAACATAACCGGTCGATCGGTTTTCTATCAACTTAGTCTGAATGACTTATCAGCCGACCGGTTTTTATAAACGGTTATAAGGTAGACTGAACAACTAGTCGACCGGTTTTTATTTATCCCAAACCGCTGTTTTCGAACCAAATTCTGACTGGTTGACTGGTAAACCGTTTTTCGTTCCCAGCACTATTACAAATCTCATAATATTCCCAAGTAGGCGATTTTTTTATTAAATTGTGCCATTTTGTGAAGCTTCTGGCGAACATTGATATTTTTTAGTGAAAATGACTACAAGTAAAAAAAAATGTTATGCAATTATAAACAAATAATGCATGTCGTGACACTATCTCGCAAATTAAACAAATACACCCGCCCCACCACCTCCGCACGCAGCGCAATGAGACAGTTCGTAACCTGTCGCGCGCGAAATACACACATCTTAAGCGGGCTCCACATTCGCGGCATGATTTCACGTTAGCGTTCGCGCTCCGCGAGCCCTTTGTCGCGGGACAGAAAACTTACGCGGGCTCCACATTCGCCACTTCGCAGTCGCGTCTGCGATTCCTTTGTCGCGGGACAGAAAACCGACACCGGACGGGGAACACCGCGACGCGCGAACGTGAACCACGAAAACTACGCGAAAACCTCCACACTCACATTCGCGGCGTGAATTCACTTTCGCGTTCGCGCTCCGCGAGCCTTTTGTCGCGGGACAGAAAACTTACGCGGGCTCTACATTCGCGACATACACGTTCGCGTCAGCGATTCCATTGTCGCGGGACAGAAAACCGACACCGGGCGGGGAACACCGCGATGCGCGAACGTGAACCACGAAAACCTCCACACTCACATTTGGTGCCTACGCGCCGCGAATATGAGTGTGGAGGTTTTCGCGTAGTTTTCGTGGTTTACGTTCGCGCGTCGCGCTGTTCCTCGTCTGGTGTCGGTTTTCTGTCCCGCGACAAATCACGGACGCGAACGCGAACGTCGAGAATGTAGAGCCCGTGGAAGTTTTCTGTCCCGCGATAAAGGGCTCGGGAAGCGCGAACGAGAACGTGAATTCACGCCGCGAATGTGGAGCCCGGTATACGCCGAACATTTGGCAGCCGAATAATCCTCGATTCGGCCGAAAGTGTGGCAGAATATTCGGTATTCTTCCGAATCACTGTTCGTGCATCGCTGGTGCAAACCATCGCAAAGAGGCCCATTAAAGCCATATTTAGATAATAAAAACCAAACCATGTACGGAGGTCGCAAAAGAAGTCAATAAAACTTCTCCCAACATCAACTGCCTGTAAAATAGAAGTAAAGAACTATTCCATCGTTATGTTATGTGTAGACCTCCGGGTACGAAACTGAACTGTTTATTAGACATAATAATCGTAAGCTCCCAAATTTTATCATGTGTTGCAAGAACAACATACAGAGTATTTAGAACAAACTAGCGGAAAGTCACATAAAATGAAGGTAAATAATATATCCATCAAGATATGCAAATGATAATAGAATCTTAGCAGACACGGGATGTCAACTAACACCAAAACAATCCACGACTATATACTAGGGCTGTCTTATCAACATACGGGACTCTGAGGAGAGAAGTAAACAGATCAGAACAAGATTCCATAAACTTGAGATAAGTTTAGAAAACAATAACATAAGCTTCGATCTCAGATATACGATATTAGGTAATGCGTTTTGTCTTTTATGTAAAATAGAAGCGTAAACTTTGAAAGCTGCATCTATAAACAGACTTGAAGCGCTTGGAAGGTGGATCCTGCAAAGAATGCTCGAAATGCAGTGAACGACTAGGTTTGGAAATAAAAAGGTAACCGTATCTGTTCTGTGTAAATGTACAAAGTCTGAACGCAGTAGGTGCATTATAGTATCAAATTTGTCTTTTATGTAAAATAGAAGCGTAAACTTTGAAAGCTGCATCTATAAACAGACTTGAAGCGCTTGGAAGGTGGATCCTGCAAAGAATGCTCGAAATGCAGTGAACGACTAGGTTTGGAAATAAAAAGGTAACCGTATCTGTTCTGTGTAAATGTACAAAGTCTGAACGCAGTAGGTGCATTATAGTATCAAATTTTCATATATCTAGTAAATATAATGTAACTTGCTTTTAGATAACCTTCCAATGCCATTTCTCTGCACCCAAGCAATATATTACACAGTATTTTCTAAATTCTCTTAAATTTTATTCCGAAAAAATGTAGATTAAAACTATTCAACTAAACTTATTTTTGGTATATTGTGCATTGTAGTTTGATGGCCGCACATGAGTTAAATTTCGTAAAAATAAGTTAACCAGTTTCAAAGATTTCGAGATTTTCCGGACGAAAATTTGGAATTTTCCATGGAAAAACTTTACTCTCAGAACTGGCCACCGTATTTAACTCCCGTAAAACGTAATAAAAATTTATGTTATATGGTAGCGAATTTTCTTTAAAATATTTTTAATAGCAAATGCCTTTGTTTTATGAAAGCAGGTATCAAACTTGGTTGCCTATATAGTAGAAACAATGTACCATATTTCATCGAAATAACCTTATTCTTTGAAAATATATTAGCATTTTCAAAAATCTGGATGCAGTAAGTGTCTTATGGAAGTGAATTTCCATAAAAATGTTTTTAATAGCAAATTCGAGCAGGCATCAATATGATTACTGGTATAGCCTATGTAGTAAAAACAATGTACTATATTTTATTAAAATTATTTATGGTTTGAAAATACACAGAAATTTTCCGAAAATAAACTTAAATGTTGGTTTCCTAACCAACAAAGATTACGTTAATAGCAAATTAAGTTATTAAAATTTGAAGGATTTAATGAAAATTCGGTAAATTTGCAGATTAGCTCCCGAACGCTTTTCAAAAAATTGTTTTCAGGAACGTTACTAGCAGGTTTCTGAAAACAGTTTTTTGAAAAGCGTTCGGGAGCTAAACTGCAAATTTACCGAAAATTGGCTACCAAAAGGCACTTACTGCGTCCAGATTTTTTTCTTATAAACGCATCATACTTCGATAAAAAATGCAAAAATGCATTAACGAATTTGTTCTACGAAAATTAGCTAAAAAAATTATAAACCGTTAAACCATAAACTTCACTAAACCTACAGCGAAAGCATCGACTTAACTAAACTGACAGCCAAAGCATCAGAGAAAGGTTCTATTTGAAATGAATATTCTGTAAACATTTTAGTAAAATGAAGGGCAATGACGATTGCATCTGAAACTTAAGGGTTCGCAGAACACTCTTCTTGCAACATTTTCTTTTCACAATCGGTATTTGTTTCACATTCTTTGCCTAAACATTTCCAATTTTGACGTTTAAAATTGCGAGTTTGACGTTTTGAGGAAGACTCCAAAATTTGTTACAGAGTTTACCCTTTATAATACAAACACGCGTACCAAATTTGCTTGCCCTTACTTTGTTATTTACGAAGATATGAATTTTTTAGAAAGAAAAAACAAAATGTTCCGGGAAAACCTGGTCCGATTTTCCTGGCTAACGAACTTATCCAAGCCACTTGCAAAAGGAAGGTACTCACCAAATTTGATCAAGATCGGTCCATTATTTTTTGAGTTATCGGTCGGATATATATATATATATATATATATATATATATATATATATATATATATATATATATATATATATAAACACAGATCTCCTCATTATCGATTTTTTTTAAATTCGCTAAAAAAAAACAGAAGTCTCTAGGTGGCGTACGAGTTTCGCACATCCTATTACTTTAGGATATAGAGGTTTGAAGACATTTGTACAAATTTGTCTTCGGATAGTGAATAAAAGTGGTATAATAATTTGCTGGTACATTTAAATACTCATGCTTTCAAAGTTCCCTGAGTTATATAATATATATATATATATATATATATATATATATATATATATATATATATATATATATATATATATATATATATATATATATATATATATATATATATATATTCTCGTCGTTTTAGTACTCTATAAGCTTTGAGAAAAGCGTCATGTTGTGGCCAATCAAAATATTTTATATTTTCTAACGTAAAAAGACAGGACTATTATATGGGTTAAACGTGCGAAATGGAAACAATATATATATATATATATATATATATATATATATATATATATATATATATATATATATATATATATATATATATATATATATATATATATATATATATATATATATATATATATTGTTACAAAGCACTTCAATAGACGTAGGTGCGGTGTTGCCACATCTCCAGAATTTCCCCAACATCTGGGAATTTTTGCACAATCTGGCAACACCGCCTCCCCACCCCCCTGGGGGTGCCTGGGGTGACCCCCCTCAGGCGAAGTCTCAACCCTCTAGGACCAGAAATAACGAAGTTACCAACTTGTGCCCCGTCGGAACGGATAACTGAGGTCTGCACATTCCGAACACCCTGTATATACACCCTGTATACGCAGAGAACCCTTACACCCTGTATACGCAGAGAGATCTTATAGTTCGAGAAACACCTCTTGTGTAACATAGGAGTGGTGACCACATTTGGATCATCCTGTATACACATCCCCCTGTATACACACGGGACCGATCTGTATTCACAGAACCTTCTAGTAAAAGAAGGTTCTGGAACGTTCTGGAATGGAACGCTCTAGAAAGGAGGGGAAGGTACGGCGAGTATATAAAAGCGAAAGCAAGCCAGCCCGAGTTAGTTCAGTTCAGTAAGATAATGTGGTAGTGACTTGAAGAAGCAGTGTAAAGTGTTAAGAGAGTAGTGACTGTAGTACCAGATTAGTGACTTTTGTTGAGAGTAGTAATTGTAAGGCCAGTAAATGAAGTGTTTTGTGAGAGAGACATTCTAGAAATTTTATTGTATCCATATTTAGAGTGTAAATAAAGTTGTTTTGTTAAAATTAAAAGTCTCACTTATCCAGAACCCGGAGAAAACGCAACAATTTGGTGTCAGAAGTGTGGGATAAGTGAGTGAAGAAGTGGACAACTAAGCTAGCTGTAAATGGTAAACACTAGATCGACTGACTACGACAAGATGGCTGAAATCAAAGAGTTGATGGACTTACTGAAAAGACAACGCGAAGAAGACGAGAGAAGACGACAAGAAGACAAAGAAGAACTCAAGAAGCAACGCGAAGAAGACGAACAACGACGACAAGAAGATAAAGAAGACCTCAAGAGGCAACGCGAAGAAGACGAACAACGACGACAAGAAGATAAAGAAGACCTCAAGAGGCAACGCGAAGAAGACGAACAACGGCGACAAGAAGATGAAAGAAGACGGCGCGAAGAAGACGAGAGAAGACGACAAGAGGAGGAACAGAGGCGTCTTCAAGACAAAGAAGACATCCGAAGTATGTTTCACGATATGAGAGTCGATGTAAAAGAAGAAATTGAACAGATTAACGAACAAATAGAGAATGTGGACTATAAAATAGGAGTGGTGAACAGTAAAGTGGAAAATGCAACAGAGGATTGGAACAAACGATGGGAAGAAGTTGAAGGGTTGAAAGAACAAATGAAGATGATGATGAAAGGCACAGAAGTCAGACATAGAGAACTGACAGAACAGGTGATGGGCCAAACTGATAGAACTCAACCAAGAGGAGTTACTGGAATGTCCCCAGCTCAAAATCGTCCGGAAGAAGATATGCCAATCGTGCAGCGGCCTCATGGAACCTTGAAGCCGCCGACTTTTGACGGAGAAACATCGTGGCCCATGTACAGGAGGCAGTTTGAAGCGGCAGCTCTCAGCAATGGGTGGAGCGAACAACAGGCAGCAACTGCTCTAATTCTCTCGCTTCGAGGTAAAGCCCTAGAAATCCTCCAGAACATCCCGGAGTCGACACAGCAAAACTACTTAACAGTGATACAGGCCCTAGATTTGAGATATGGTAACAAGTACATGAGCCAGGTCTACCAGACACAACTAAAGTCAAGGGTCCAGAAGCCAAATGAGACGCTGCAAGAATTTAGTGCCGAAGTGGAGAAACTTGTGCGACTGGCATATCCCCAAGCCCCAGAAGAATTTGTCAACCAGATAACCGTCCAGACCTTCATCGATGGGGTACTTGATAATGAAATGCAACAAGCTTTAAGGCTCGGAAGGTTCAAAACACTCACGGACTGCGTAATTTATGGCTTGGAATTTGAAGCAGCGAAGAATGCATCTCAACCTCGCCGCAACAGGCTGCGCGAAGTGAAGGAGATAGAGGACTTTGCAGACACAACAGCGGAACTAAGGCAAGAAATGAAGTTGATAAAAGAAGCCATAAGCAAGCTCACTGCACCGGTTGGGGCACGTAGGATGAAAGCAGATTGGTCAGACATAGAATGCTACAAGTGTGGTAGGAAAGGGCACATAAGTAGGCAGTGCTCACAAACCCAACAGGTGGCTCGCAGAAGACAAGAATATACCAACAGTGAGCGGCGTCAGGGAAACGACCTGACGCCAGTGTAAGGGGGCGGCAGCTGGCGTGCGAGTCCCAAGGCCCCAAAGTCAAGGTCTCCACTATCCGACGCTACCACGAGAGCCTCGTTATACCTGGCAGCATAGACGGAAGACAATGCAGTTTCACCATCGATACTGGTGCCACTAGATCCGTTGTACGTCCAGACATGTTGCCAAACAGGTCCGCACTCACGACCAACAAACAGCCTGTGTTGGAGACGGCAAAAGGAGATAGGATACCCGTGCATGGAGAGGCCACTGTTTACATTAGGCTGGGCAGTACTGAGCTACAGGTAAGGGCTGTTGTCGCAGAAATCGTCGACGAATTTATTCTGGGCCTGGATTTAATGGAAGAGTTCGATGTCCTTTCAGTAGACTTCCAGAATAAGATTTTAAAAATCGGTAACGAAGAGTTGTATTTATCTCCAACAGCAGGCGAAGCTAATCTCAGGGTGAGACTTATTGTCGACGAGGATACACGGATTCCTGGTAACAGTGAGAAGATTGTCAGAGCCAGGCTAGAGAAGAAACTTGATGGTATGTCTGCTCTCATAGCGGAGCCCCTAAAAGATAGACGTGATGGTGCCCTCGTCGCACGATGCTTAGTAGACCCGAAGAAGACAATACCCATAAGAGTGGCTAACGTACAAACTAACAGGGTCACATTGAAGAAAGGTGAGGTTATCGCCACTTGCGAACCCATTGACCGAGTGATGTTGTCCAAAAACGTGACACCCACTGCATTAGACAGAAGACTGCCAGTAGAAATAGTAGAGCGGTTCAAGAATTCATGGGGCCAATTGAACAATATGGAGATGGAGATGGCCCTGAAGTTCGTATTGGAGGAGGCTGATATCTTCGCTCAAGATAAAATCACAGGTCGTACGAGTCTAGTGCAACACAGAATTAATACTGGCGACGCAAGACCAATTAGACAGCCGCCGAGAAGACTGCCTTTTGCCAAGCAATCAGAAATCAAGGCGATGGTTAACGAAATGCTGGAGGATGGTGTGATCGAGGAGTCTAATAGTCCTTGGTCGTCCCCAGTAGTTTTGGTCACCAAGAAAGACGGCACTATGAGATTTTGCGTGGACTATAGGAAGCTGAATGATGTCACCAAGAAAGACAGTTATCCCCTGCCCCGGATCGACGACACTTTGAACACTTTGGCCGGATCAAAGTGGTTCTCTACATTAGACCTGAAAAGTGGTTACTGGCAAGTAGAACTCCATAAAGAGGATAAGGAGAAGACTGCTTTTTCAACCGGGAATGGGTTGTACCAATTCAAGGTCATGCCATTCGGCCTGTGTAATGCTCCTGCCACCTTCGAACGACTAATGGAGTTAGTGCTGAGAGGACTGACATGGGAAACATGCCTGGTGTATCTTGACGATGTCATGGTGATTGGAAGGACTTTCGATGAACACCTGTCGAATCTGAAGCAAGTCTTCTCCAGGCTGAGAGGTGCCAATCTGCAACTCAATCCCAAGAAATGCGTCCTCTTCCAGAAGAAAGTGAGTTTCCTTGGACATGTCGTTTCTGAGAAAGGGATAGAAACCGATCCAGAGAAAATAAAGGCAGTAAGAGACTGGCCTGTGCCGAAGAACAAACATGAGGTCAGAAGTTTTCTGGGACTTTGCAGCTATTACCGACGCTTTGTGAAGTACTTCAGCAGCATTGCGAAACCTCTGCATAGCCTGACTGAAAATAAGGCCGAGTTCATCTGGTCACCAGATTGCCAAGAGTCTTTTAGAGAGCTCAAACATCGTCTTCTCACTGCTCCTGTGCTGGCTTATCCTCAGGACGAAGGACTGTTTATACTGGACACCGATGCTTCCCAGTATGGCATTGGGGCAGTACTCTCACAGCTCCAAGCCGGAGAAGAAGTTGTGATAGGCTACTTCAGCAAAACGTTCGGAAAAGCAGAAAGGAATTACTGTGTAACCCGGAAAGAACTGCTGGCAGTTGTAAGATCCATCGAACATTTCCACAGCTTCCTGTACGGAAGAACATTCCGCGTGCGGTCGGATCACTCTGCTCTGCAATGGCTTCTGAACTTTAGAAAACCCGAAGGACAGATAGCCCGATGGATAGAGAAACTGCAGAGCTACGACTTCCGGATTGAACATCGAAGAGGAAGAAGTCACGCCAATGCAGACAGCCTGTCAAGAAGACCATGTTCAGTGCATGAGTGTAAATTTTGCGAGCGACAAGAGAACAAAGAGATCGACAAAGTAACTCATCAGATCAAACAACTGGTGGCAGGACAGGAGAATAACACCGATCTAGACGTAAATCTTGAATACATCAGAGACGCACAGAAGACAGATCCAGACTTGAAAAATATTAGAGAATGGCTACAAAAGGGGAAAAGACCTGAGTGGCACGATGTGTCCCGGTTTGGGGCGGAGGTTAAAGGCTACTGGCTACAATGGGACTCATTGTGTCTAAAGAATGACATGATCACTCGAAAATGGGAAACTGCCGATGGTAGAGACTGTATATACCAGACCGTTGTGCCAAGTGAGTGCATAGACAGTGTTCTTCAAGAGTTACACAATAGTAGAAGTGGAGGCCACTTTGGGGTCAACAGGACTCTTGCCAGAGTGAGAGACCGCTTCTATTGGATAAACTGCCGAAGAAGCGTGGAAGAATGGTGCAAAAGGTGTGACCAATGTGCTTCAAAGAAAGGACCAAAGACCCGATCCAGAGGAAAAATGATGCAGTACATCTCAGGTACACCGTGGGAGAGAGTTGCCGTAGACATCGCAGGACCTTTTCCCATCACAGAGTCTGGGAACAGATACATAATGGTGGCGATGGACTACTTCTCGAAATGGCCTGAAGTTGCGCCGATCCCCAACCAAGAGGCAACGACCGTGGCAGAAGCCCTGATGGAAAATGTCATATCACGGCATGGCGTACCCTTGGAGATTCACACCGACCAGGGCCGGAATTTCGAATCAGAGGTCTGGAAGAGCCTAATGGACTTGCTAGGCATAAAGAAAACGAGAACAACGCCACTCCACCCTCAATCAGATGGCATGGTAGAACGGCATAACAGGACCATCAATCAGTATCTTGCTATGTTTGTTGACGAGAATCAGAGAACCTGGGACAAGCTGATACCTCTGTTCCTCCTAGCTTACAGAAGCTCTCAGCATGAATCTACCGGCTACACTCCATCCATGATGTTGACCGGCAGAGAGATGCGGCTACCAATCGACATGACGAGACCACCACCGAACGAGGACATAACGGACCTAGCTACGTTACCTGAGTATGTCGCCGACCTAGAAGGAAAACTGCGCACTATACACAGATGTGTCAGAGATAGGCTCCTCTTAAGCAGTGACCGGATGAAGATGCGCTTGGATCGCAGAGCAACACCCCATACATTCAAGGAAGGTGATGCAGTGTGGCTGTACCAACCAACAAGGAGAAAGGGCCTCAGTCCCAAACTTCAGAAACCATGGGAAGGGCCATACTTGGTGACTAAGAAAATTAACGACCTAGTCTACAGAATCCAGCTGTCTCCAAGAACTAAACCCAAAGTTGTTCACATAGAGAGGTTGAGTCCCTATCGGGGCAACGAACCCCCAAGTTGGCGGCCGGTAAATACTGTTCGGGACGAACAGTCTTAAGGAGGGGGGCAGTGTTACAAAGCACTTCAATAGACGTAGGTGCGGTGTTGCCACATCTCCAGAATTTCCCCAACATCTGGGAATTTTTGCACAATCTGGCAACACCGCCTCCCCACCCCCCTGGGGGTGCCTGGGGTGACCCCCCTCAGGCGAAGTCTCAACCCTCTAGGACCAGAAATAACGAAGTTACCAACTTGTGCCCCGTCGGAACGGATAACTGAGGTCTGCACATTCCGAACACCCTGTATATACACCCTGTATACGCAGAGAACCCTTACACCCTGTATACGCAGAGAGATCTTATAGTTCGAGAAACACCTCTTGTGTAACATAGGAGTGGTGACCACATGTGTATACACATCCCCCTGTATACACACGGGACCGATCTGTATTCACAGAACCTTCTAGTAAAAGAAGGTTCTGGAACGTTCTGGAATGGAACGCTCTAGAAAGGAGGGGAAGGTACGGCGAGTATATAAAAGCGAAAGCAAGCCAGCCCGAGTTAGTTCAGTTCAGTAAGATAATGTGGTAGTGACTTGAAGAAGCAGTGTAAAGTGTTAAGAGAGTAGTGACTGTAGTACCAGATTAGTGACTTTTGTTGAGAGTAGTAATTGTAAGGCCAGTAAATGAAGTGTTTTGTGAGAGAGACATTCTAGAAATTTTATTGTATCCATATTTAGAGTGTAAATAAAGTTGTTTTGTTAAAATTAAAAGTCTCACTTATCCAGAACCCGGAGAAAACGCAACAATATATATATATATATATATATATATATATATATATATATATATATATATATATATATATATATATATATATATATATATATATATATATATATATATATATATATATATATATATATATATATATATATATATATATATATATATATATATATATATAGGGCAAAAATTGGTGAAGAAGTAATAATTATTTTATTTACAAGTAACCTTTTAAACACTGAATACTCATAACTCCGGGAACTTAGAAAGCATGAGTATTTAAATGTACCAGCAAATTATTATACCACTTTTATTCGCTAACCAAAGACAAATTTGTACAAATTTCTTCAAACCTCTATATCCTAAAGTACACACAATATCGACAAAAAAACATTAATTTTTTCTACAATATTAGTTCTTTTAGCCCTTGAAATCTGAATATCGTCATTAGCAATCGTCTTTTACGAATAATAGCTAAAATTATATGTCGGAAAACGAAACGTTGAACGCATACATAAGAATTAACATGGCTCTTTAAGAAGTGGTGTTGATAGATGACACATATTTTTTTTGTCGATCAAAAGCTACTTTGTTAGCGGTAATAATTCGTAAATTCCCTTCGTATTTCTACCACACCATACATTACGACGTTATCAGACGGCTTGTATCCATTAGCCGAACGTATGATATATTACGGGATTTCATATTAGCTCATTTTCCTACCCTACACAGTATGTATTCATCCGCAATCGTTATCAAGTTAATCGCCTTCCTAGTAATTAGATGTGTTTCGTTTGCTAGCAAATGATACACATAGACGCTTATCGTTCAACGTGATCTACTTTCTATGTTTCCCTACTGCCTTTCATTAGTAGAGATGTATACCCATGAGTATAAACACACATGGAAACTGCTTAGTATGATAACACATTATGGAACTACCAGATATGATACACGACTTCGCCCGGGTTGTAATGTAACGCTGCTTACTTCAACAGCAATGGAAAAGTGTATGGTATTATCGGAGAACTTAGCGTGGTATCTAAGCTATTTTCTACATTTTGTAATTCGTCGTAATATATATATATATATATATATATATATATATATATATATATATATATATATATATATATATATATATATATATATATATATATATATATTGCTATAGGTAGCAAATATGTGAGAAAATAGAAACATTATTGTGGAGTAAAACGGGCAATGTACATAAGAGTAATACGTCCTAATATTTAAATGGCCTGTATAATTGAGAGTGTAAAATATTTTAGGTTTAAATAAGGGATAACAGGACAGCTAAAATAATACAGAGCAATGACTTCTTTTACATGTAGTCGTTAAAATACAATAGAACAATATCCTTGTTTTTATTCATAGAATTTTACTAGAATATAACGATTTTATTATTATCCTTAGTCAGTAAGTACATTTAAGATATTATACATTTAAAATATTAAGTTAAAAATAAGTTTTTTATAAATACCAATTGCAGGAAAAGACGCAGTGTTAGTTGATAAGGATAGTTTTTTTGTGCTTGTTTCAAAATAGTACAAAGAACAAAAAAAGTTGGACAATGGGAAAACGCGAGGCCTATGAACTTTGTTTTACCCGAGGTACAGGAGAAAAGGTTTTTTTGTAAGACAGGTGTAGTTTATTTAAAGAGACGACAGCAGGTCGGGAGGACGATTGGTGATTGAGCTACCACAAGTAAAACGTGAAATTAGTGGCCGTGCGACGTCACGGTAAAATATGGAAGTTGATAATTAAAACATAAAAGGCAAGTGCCTGATAATAAGGTCATGTACAATTTTTGGGTGAAGAAAATGAAAATAAATACCTGGTACACGGTTTGTTAAGACCGTTTAAAATAAAATCGAAAGTAATAATTACACATCAAATGGAAGAAGCAATCAAGACAACATTCAGTAAGTCGTTTTATGAACTTTATCGAAATAAATGTGACGACTCTTTTTCTATAGTGTGAATAGTTTTTAAGTATATTTTTGTCCCATTGATAATTTTAATGTATATTTTAATCCACTAATGGGGATATTATATAAAGGCCGAATCACTATATCATAGTTAGGTAATTCACTATGTTATCTAAATTTGATTTGTATTGATTTATTGACAATCTGTAATGATAAATTTGATATAACCTTTTTAATAGAAATTTGTTAATTTAATCAATCAAAAAATGTACTTACATAATCTGTTTAATTTGGACATTAAATCAAAGAAATGTTAGTTATATGATGAAGTAAGGCTATTTTTCACCGTTAATTAAAAGTAGAACCAAAAGAACCCAGTTATATATATATATATATATATATATATATATATATATATATATATATATATATATATATATATATATATATATATATATATATTTGAAACTTCCAAACATCGAGAGTACTATAATTTATAAAAAACGATATATTAAACGAAAATGCTAGCCAAAGCACAGAACCTCAC
Source organism: Tillus elongatus (assembly GCA_964006375.1). NCBI lineage: Eukaryota > Metazoa > Arthropoda > Insecta > Coleoptera > Cleridae > Tillus > Tillus elongatus. The sequence continues at coordinate 94,586,628 of OZ023263.1, read as the reverse complement.
CCATGAGATGAGAGAAAAATTTAAAATCACAGCAGTAAGTAAACAATTTTGAGCATAATTTCAGGATCATCAATATTAGCGTTTTTTTTTTTTTTTTAATAAAGACGCAATTAAATTCTCATGCTCTACAATTAAAAGTGCTATAAAAGGTATAAAATATAAATTAAAAGAAACCACACAAAATACCATAGCTATATATATATATATATATATATATATATATATATATATATATATATATATATATATATATATATATATATATATATATATATATATATATATATATAAATAAATTTAAAAATTCGTCGCCACGTCTTGTTGAGAAGAATTGTTTTCCTCTCTTCTTCAACGCTGGCAAAGTGTCTATATATTTCGTATATCTTCTGGCAATGCATTAACCAATTTGCATCCATTGTAGAACAGTGGCATTTCGTACAGAGCAGTGCGATTTTGTCAGTTTGCATGTTATTTTTACCTCTCGTGATATAACTACGCTCAACTGCATTGCGTGTATGTTTTGTAACACACAAACTAGCACTTTCAGTAGTCAGTCAGTCCTTAAAGGTGTTTTTGCAAGTGTGTCTATGTGTAATATTGAATGTGACACTCATGGCTCTTTGTCTTTACTGGTCTAGAAGGTCCACATTTGACGGGGCATTTAGTTTGACGTTTCAGATTCATTCCTGTTAGTTCATTAGTGGTTTGTACTTACTTCTTTGAATACAGGATAAAATATTTAGAAGTGTTGAGCCAACTCACCATCTGCTGCGACATGCTTCATCTTTTTAACTTCTGATTCTAATAATTCTAATGTTTCTAATGGGAAAGCACTGTAATGGTTGATGAGCGTTGCCATAAAATTATTATAAGCATCTTCAAGGGAGGTTTATTATTATATATTTCTCCATGTCTCCTGTTCAAGCAATATGATGAAGGTAATATAATATATTGGCCTCACTAACTAACAGTTTGGTCGCTGTTAGTTTGTTCATAATGTATCTGATACTGGGACTTTGTATGAATACTGTATGGTAGATACCAAGCAATGTTTTCAAAGTCTTGGCTGAGCAGTTTTACCAAATTGCCCATCTCTTTTACTAGCAATGCGATTTTCAATGGACGAAGATGATGTAGGCGTCACACATGTAGGTTAATGTATGCTGATTTCCATGCCATAGCGGCCAATGGTGTCGCGAAATAATATATGATAGGTAATATCTGCAAACACATTGATGTTTAAGTCACATCCGATTACAATTTGAGAGTACCGGCTCACACAGTTTATTATTTGGATGATATTATCCAGCACACTTCCTGTTTATTGATTTTTTAAGTACCAGCACCAGTAAACTACCGCTGAAGCTATTGCTTATCGAATGAAACATTTCGTTATCCTCTGTAAATCATCTTTTGTAATTTTTTTATTTATAAGAAAATCGCAGCGTGCATTTACGTTGAACACCGAGCATCAAAACTAGGCAATGAACACTGATTTATTGACGAACGTACCTCGATTAAGCGTAGGCACTGGTTCCGAAGAAGTGGGTTGGGTCACTTATGAGGCTTTTACAGATTTTAAAACTATTTTTGTCTCTCAATACATATCTTTCGAGAGTACAGACTGTCAAAATCTTGATGGCTTGTTTGATGTATTTTTCCAGCATTTTTATTATTGTTACATGTTCGTTTCCTGAAAAGCCGCAAATTTTATGTCGAGTTAAAAAATATGATTTCAGGCACCAAATGTGTTAAAAATTGCGTTTGAGAATTTAAAGCTTTTCAACTATTATAGAAGATTATATAGATGTAAGTACAAGTTTATGAAAAAGCAACTTAAAAATTAACTGAAACAAGAAAAAAACTCTGGACGCAGCAAGTGCGTTATGGTAGTGAATTTTCATAAAACTATTTTTTAATAGCAATAATGTGTGTTTTTTTTAAGAAAGCAGGCATCAAATATGGTTACCAATATAATCTATATAGTAAAAACAATGTGCCATGTTTCGTCAAAATAACTTTATTGTTTGAAAATGTACAAAAATTTCCGAAAGTAAACTTAAAGTGTTCCCGAAAAAACTCGTTTCTTGTCAACCTTATAGGTTAATAGCAAATTGGGCTATTCAAATATTGAGCATTTGATCAAAATTCGCTACCATAACGCACTTACTGCGTCCAGAATTTTTTTTCTTACAAACGTGCATTATATTTCGATGGAAAATGCAAAAATGCAATAACATAAGGCGTGTTTGATTAAAAAAAAAAGAAAATTTGTATTACCAACGACTTATGGGTCACCTTGTGATTGTAGAAATAATTTTTTAAGATGTAGCTTAAGACACCTTATAATTAATATATACAATTTTTTTTTTTCATATCTTGTATAATAACAGATATATTGAGCTTTATTGATTTTTTTTACGAAAATTCTACAAAAATTATATACCATTAAACGATAAACTCTATAGCTAAGGCTACTGCCAAGCATCAGAGAAAGAGTCTATTTGAAATGAATTTTCTGGAAATATTTTAGTAAAATGAAGGACAATGACGGTTGAAACTAACACTTCAGGGTTTGTAAAACATTTTTCTTGAGACATTTTATTTACATAGCCCGTATTAGATTCAAGGTATTTTCCTAAATGTTGCCAATTTTGACGTTTAAATCGCAACTTTGACGTTTTGTGAAAAACCCCAATTTATTTTTCTTTAAATGCCTATAACTTTTTGTCCTTTGACATACAGAGCTAAATTTTGGTATGTAGCTTACCTGCAAGGATGTAAACCCGCGTACCAAATTTGGTTGCCATTACTTTGTTAATTCCGGAGAAATAAATTTTTTTCGAAATAAAACACAAAATTTTCCGGGAAAACCTGGACCGATTTTCCTGGCTAACGAACTTATCCAAGCCATTTGCAAAAGGAATTTATTCACCAAATTTAATCAAAATCGGCGCATTATTTTTTGAGTTATCGGTGTGATATATATATATATATATATATATATATATATATATATATATATATATATATATATATATATATATATATATATATATATATATATATATATATATATATATATATAAACATATAAAAATTTAAACTGACCCCGGATATGTGTTCTGGGGGGCCTAATTAGCGCTCATTTGAAGAAATTTTTTCAAAATTCAAAAGTCGGGATCTCCTCGTTAGTGAATTATTTTTAAGAAAATTCACTAAAAATTCACTAAAAACAAAATTATTATGCTGGTCTCATTCCGCAGTCTAATAACAAAAATAAGATACTCGGGTAGCTTGTAAATACTCATTTAAATAGAATATCTAAAACCAAAACAGAGAATAAATTAAAAATTAAAAGTCTGGACGCAGCAAGTGCGTTATGGTAGTGAATTTTCATAAAAATGTTTTTAATAACAAATATGTGTTTTTTTTAAAGAAATCAGGCATGAAATGTCGTTACCAGTATAACCTATATAAGCGAAACGATGTACCATATTTCATCAAAATGACTTTATTGTTTGAAAATGTACAAAAATGTTCCGAAAATAAACTTAAGATGTTCCCGAAAAAACTGGTTACTGGCCAACGAACGTTAGGTTAATAGCATTGACCTATTGAAATTTGAAACTTTAATAAAAATTCGCTACCAAAACGCACTTGCTGCGTCCAGTAAAAATTGAAATCGGTTGCAGAAAAGAACAAGCACTTGTGAAGCCACGGGAAAAGTCTACGGCTGTATTAAGTATGGAACGGTTTCAATAAGTTAGGGCAATAAGAAACAACCAGATGTGCTATATAAATTGAATTAAGTCTTAAAAGTTTTCATCTCGTCCTAATTGAATTTTTCATACAAAAACTGGCTAAAAAATTCATCGGAATTACACGATCTGATCAGATAGCGGTAAAATGAAATAAAACAAAAAAAAAAGTGAAGTCACTAACTGAGATTAGAACGCATGTTATAGAAGTCCATTACACTTGGAGAACCCAAATCACCACAACACATTTTAAAAAAGACCTGACGATTGTTTTACTAACCAAGTTAGCGTCATCAGAGGATGAAAATTTCTGAATTTTTCATCCTCTGATGACGCTAACTTGGTTAGTGAAACGATCGACAGGTCTTTTTTTTTAAATGTGTTGTGGTGATTTGGGTTCTCCAAGTGTATTTGTCAGTGCTTATCACAGGTCCCAATCTTCACTTAGTATAGGAATCCATTATTAAACCCACACTGCTTCCTCTACCTCCCGCCCATTCTCGACATGACAGATTTGGACTAACAGTATATACCCGTGTATAATAATTTTATAACGTCTTAATTATTTACACCATACAATTTTTGTTTAAAATTGATTTTTTATTTCTCATATTTTCACGAAATGAAGGAAAATGACAGCAGAGACACAGATCTAGGAGCTTGTTAGTAATTTCGAGCCGTATTTTTATTTTTAACTCATAAAGCGCTAATGCGCACTAATGTACGACTACCAGAATTATCAATTTTGGCGTTTCAACTTTTTTTTAATCAGAGGCTTGTAATTTCTTTGTCTTTTAACCTAGAGATCTGAATTTTGGTACAAAGGATACACTTTATGAGTGAAACCAGCGTACCAAATTTGGTTAACACAGCTTTTTAATTTTCGGAGATAAATTTGTTTCGAAAGAAAATCCAAATTTTTTCCGGAAAACGTTGTCCGATTTTCCTGGCTAATGAACTTGTTCAAGCCATTTACAAAAAGGAAGGTGCTCACCAAATTTGATCAAAATCGGCCCATTATTTTGAGTTATCGGTGTGATACATGCATACATACATACATACATACACATACATACATACATACATATATATATATACATATACATATATATATATATATATATATATATATATATATATATATATATATATATATATATATATATATATATATATATATATATATATATATATATATATATATATATATATATTAACATATAAAAAGTGAAACTGACCCCGGATATAAGTTTTAGGGGTTCTAGTTTGCGCTCATTTGAAGAAATTTTTTCAAAATGCAAAAGTCGGGATCTCCTCATTAGTGATTTTTTTTTAAAGAAAATTAACTAATAAATGGCGAACTAATGACTGACAAGCGTTTAATATATAATTCATCTGCAAAGTATTTTGCTTGTGGTGTCGACGAAGAACTGCCTGCTCATTTTGGTGTTTTTAACTATAAAGAGTGTACAAGTGTACAACCTCCATAATGGTGCGCGATAGTTTTTATTTCTATGCAGCGACGGACGACACTGGAATGACAAATGTTATTCATAAACTTAAGAATGAAAGATCCATTAGATATTACCGTCACTGTGATTACACAAATTTCTGAATTGATATCGCCTTATCTAACGGTGATCATGAATACCTCGCTTAAGTTTGGGCAATTTCCCCCGGAAAAAAAAATAGGGGTACCAATATACAAAAAAGACGATCCACTGTCTGTGGAAAACTACCGATCTGTAATGGTCTTGAGTCCGTTTTCCAAAATAATGGAAATAATTATACGTAACAGGATAACTGACTTCCTAAATAAAAATAACGTGTTGTCTCCTAGTCAGTATGGTTTTTGCGAGGGATATTGCATCGAACTGGCTGGCGCAGACATGGTATTGCAGATTGTGTTGATAAGAAGCATTACACTACAGGCATATTTTTTGAAATGTCTCGCGCTCTTGAGACCATTAATTGTATTTTTGCCTTAAAAAAAAAGTCAATGCTGTCGGACTTCGGGGACCTGTTAATGAGTGGCTTGTGCCGTTTGTGAGAGACATCAAGAAGTTTTTAACCGTTGGGTCCTAAGATCCCAAAAAAGGTTAAAAGTCATTTTGGGTTGACAATTTTTTTTTGCTTGTTTAACGTCGGCCTATTTCCCCGGCTACGGCCAATCACCGACGCCCGGGAGCAGTTTCACCTCACTATCCTGGAAATTTTTCCCAACCCCTGCCTTTCTGCAAGGAGGGTAGGGATCTTTAACGTGCCCAACATCGCATGGAGACGGGACTGACGGCTTTACGCCCCCTCCGAAGGGCGAAACGTGCTCAAATACAATGCCAGAACCTCGGTTGATGTTAATCTTTTACAGTTTATACTGAAAAAGTGAAAGGAGAACCCTGGGATCGAACCCGGTACCCTTCAGTTCAGAGGCACACGTTCTTGCCCCTGAACCAGCGAGGCTCCACAATTATTTTTATAATATCAGTGAATTTACTGAAAGGTGTACTGGCCCTGATAAGCGGAGATAATGATAATTGTAAAAATGACATCGTTGTGACTGAGTAAATTTAAGTTTTATGTAACTGATTGTATATTTATGTAGTTTGTTCTGTATGTAAAGTAGTGTTATTATTTTTCTAAATATCTTTTTTGTAATTATTTAAGACTGACATTTAATGTTTATGTGATTCCTTGACGTGCCTTAAGTATACATGTACTCAATCAAAGGCTAATAAAATTATCTATCCATCTATCTACATGGGGACAACCTGGTATGGACACTGATCTTAAAAAAGTTCACAATTTCAGGGCAAGTTTAGATGCATTGATCTGATTTTAGTAAAATAAAACTTTATAAATACCGACCAGTACTTGACTATTTAACCACATTTGAAAGTCCATTAATGAGAGCCCAATCGTAAGAATGATAAAAAATATTCTTCAAAATTATTAATTTGGTAATCTGCCGTGGTCAGTCGAATTACCTGACCTGAATCCTACAAAGTACGTGTGATATACTGGTGACCGGTAGGTATAGGGCAATATTTTTCCAGCGTACAGGGGAGGTCAAAATACTACTAGTAGTTCATATAATCATTTTTCCTAAGTTCCTCCTAATGAGATATCGGGCCCCAAAAGTGCGCCTGAACATTTTGGATTATAACTTTTAAGAAACATGTATATTTTAAAGAAATTTTGTAACGTTGTACAGTGCACACGGACTAATAAATTCATACTGGAATCATTCTTGTATATTGGCAGGGAAGCCAGGAATGGACTCCATACTCGTAGAGTTAAACTTTTGACTGGTGTCATTTTATAAAACTAAAAACTTATCTTTTGATTACTTTGCGCGTGGCTCTTAAAAAGCTTGCTCTTGATTTGTTTCAATAAAATCAACCGTTTTCAAGATAATCAATTCTTATACAATATACCTACTACCAGCAGTAATTACTGCAACATTTCGAAATTAATTACACCTAATTACAGTTTACATAAATACAATCATAACTAACCTACTATTTTCGCATACTAATTAAAACCAGATATTGAACTTAAGAACTTGATATGGACTAATGCTGGCATGCATTTGTAAGGGTTGATCGTAGCTTAAGAGGAACAGGAAAATTTTAAAGGGAAAAAATGTGAGGCCTAAATTAAGTTTAGTTCTAATTAAATTATGTACTAATAAATATACTAATACTGATTCCTTATTTTTTATCAGATGTTCAAAATGAGCACCCTGAATTTTAATAAACTTACTTATCCTACAAATTCTTTGTCGCTGTATTTGGAACAACACTGCAGGATCGTTTCATATTTGTTAGCAAAAATGGTTCATCATTTAGGGTAGCCCTTCGCTGGTATTTACTGGGGTTGAGTAAATAACTTCTTTCAGATGACCCAAAAAAAAATCAAGGGATTTCGGTCTGGAGACCTAGGTGGCTATATAATAGGTCCGCCGCGACCTATCCAACGAGTACTAAAATTACCCGACAAATAACGACGCCCTACGTTGATAAAATGTAGCCTCACACCATTGTGCATAAACCACATATCATGTGCTCTAGCTCGCAAGAGTTCATTTTTCAATCAATTATTTAAATTATGTACAAGAAGTGCAAATACAAAGCACCATTAACATTTCTTCTAAACCGAAGGGCCCATACAAATTATTCCCAATGATCCCCACCCTCACATTAATCAAAAACCTTTGTTGGTGTTTGTCTTGTTGCTTGTGGATTTTCTTTATGCCAGACATGTAAATTATGGCAATTTATTACCTTGTCTCTCGTAAACCCAGCTTCGTCCTGTAATAGGTGAATTTTCGCTTAGTGTAAATATTGCAAAAACCAGTATGTATAATTTACTCTAATCATCTGGGGACATTGCGTGGATCTTTTGAAAATGGAAGAGATAGAGCAATTGTTATTTACAAGTTTCAATGAACAAACCACTTTGTTATGTCTAGTTGAGCCACAAGCTTCCTTGCACTGTTAGAAGGATTATCAGCAATGGAATTCAGAACGTGCTTCATTCAGAACATGTTCTTATAATTCTGGGTTGCTTGCTCTTCTGGAGGGACCTTCTTCATCACGACGCGATAATAAACGCCCTAAAATGAATTTACAAAACATTGGTTTAGGTACTTTGTATTTTACTTTATTTTAGTTCCACATCGTCAATACGTGTGTAAAATCGGCGACAAAATTTAAAGTTTTTTTTTCAGTTAAACGTCGTAAAAGTACCAAACCATATAGAAAACATGACTTGCGAACGATTTTTTTTGTCTGTATGTCTGTTTATAGCCACGATAACTTTACAACGAATTAAGATATCGTCTTCAAATTTGGTACACAGTATCAACAGACAAATGAACGGTTCGGACTGTTTCTGGGTAAAATCGCTGTGTGGGATAGCGGATAAATGTGGGGGGAGGGGGGTGGATGGTCTTGTCTTTGGTGAAAATTGACATTTTGTCGTTAAAAGTCGAGTAATGTGACGTTTAAGGGTTTGTTTATTAGAAAACTTTCAATTTCATCAAACATCTGGTATTCTGTGCTGAAATTAAATTAGGGATTGAATGTGTGAGGGTGGAATATCCGTGACAAAAAAATTCGTTTTGCTAAAACGGCGTAAAAAGTCTCAAAATATATAGAAAACTTGATTCCAGAACGGATTTTTTTTAATCTGTCGGACTGTCGGCCTGTACGTCTGTCTGTTAGTAGGCGTAATAACTTTCGAACGAATTGAGATATCATCTTCCAATTTGGTATCCATCCCGACAAAGGAATTCTTCGAATTGTGTTTGGGTCAGACAGCTTCAGGGGGTATAAGTGAGGGGTGATTTGGTGAGAATTGACTCTTTTTTTTCGTTAAAACTCGATTAGTATGACGTTTCAGAAGTTTATGGGTATAGAAATACGAATATTTTCTTTGTGGTCGCCATGGCACCTAAATTAATTTCATGAGAATGTCTTTTCGAGAAAAGTATATTATCACAGCTATGTGGAACTTGTGAATCAATTTGCAGCACTATTTTACCTGTTTCTCTTAGGCTACGAACAATCCTTACAAATGTTTTTCGATCCGGTAAATTTCGATTTTTAAATTTTGCAGAATAAGTTCTTCTTGTTTCCAGAGAACTACATTGTGCTTGTCCATAAACTAAATGCCCGTCCCTGTCGGCATATGAATAACGCTCCATAACTCAGTCATGTTTAGGTGTGACAAATTTTGTCACACTTTCCTATTGGTATCCAGGACAACAAACCATTGAGTCCTTTATTGTAGTATTCCAACTTATTTGAATAATTAATGGTAACTCCTAAAATAGTTATTTTTTTAAACAAATGAAGATTTTTTTAAGAGAAATCCGCAAAGTCTTTCAAGAAGCAGTTTTTGTTTTCTAAAATGACACCTGTCAAAATTTTTACGTACGAGTGCGGTGCTAAGTCCGTTCCTGGTTTCGGTGGCACTATACAAGAATGATTCTAGTACAAGCTTCTTAGTGCAAAGGAGCTGTACAACGTTACAAAAGTTCATTTAAATATACAGGTTATAATCGAAAACGTAAATCTTCAGGTACGCCTTGGTGACCCGATATCTTTTTTAAGAGGGACATTAGAAAAAATGATTATATGAACTACTAGTGTTATTTTGACCTCTTTTTTACGCTGGCAGAATATTGTCCTATACTTACTGGACACCTGTATTATGATCTAAAGAAAAGTCCTAAGCTATTAGAAGTCAATTGAAAAACTGCTTCAAAAACTGGTTCGAAGCTTACTTGCAACATACAGGGTTAATTATAGTGATGGGTCGTTATTTAACTGTCAGCTATTTTTAAACGGTTACCGAGCCGTAACGGTAACCACCAGTTATGAATTTATAAAAATAACGGCTTAAAAAGTAACGCTTTTTACACTAACCTAGAATTCGGAGTCGTGTCTGTTTCAGTTCTACTGCAACTAGGTTCGATGAATAAACATCGGTTTTCATCGGCAACTGTTATTTAACCATTTAACGGGATGAATAGCCTTGAGATTGGGAATGCTCGCTCTCGCTCACAGCTTTAGGGACGTACGATCTTCGGTACAATAATACGGTTTAATTTTAATTTTAACTTTAACCGGCTGTTGATGGGGATACGGCATACGGACACTACTATACAGAGTTATTCTGTTAAACTGAGAAGCTGTTATTTTTCAAACAGTTGAGTTTCCCACTAGTATGTAAAGCCAAATATTTAATAATAAAAAATGTTGGGTGAAAAGATGAATTTCTGTAAAAACGTGTTATTACTTTCACTATAGACAACGCAAAATAGGGTTATTTCACGTGAAATTAAAGTACTTATTTAAATTTATATACATTACCTAAGAAAACAGTTAACACGTCATTTTCATTTGTCTGATAATAGTTATCAAATTGATAAAAAAATATAATGATACAACATTTTTTAATATCTATATACATTTCAATATAAAAAATTAAATGAATAAATATATATATAAATATATATATATATATATATATATATATATATATATATATATATATATATATATATATATATATATATATATATATATATATATATATATATATATATATATATATATATATATATATATAGGTGTTTCCAAATTGATGCGAAAAATTTTACAGGGTGATTCTTTGGAGAAAAATAAGGGGTGTCTTTTTATTAAGTTTTTCTTGAAACCCCTTCTCCTCCAAGTTACAGCCCTTTGAAATTTTTGAAACTAATTTTAAAACAACGAATAGTAAAATAAGTAAATAAACAATTAATAATATATATCTTCCATTTTTTTTTAACTCAAACTCAAACTCAATTTTTAACACTGTTGGCTGTTGTTTGCGCAGTTTTTAAAAGTGGACTGATAAAGATGACCAGTGAACCGAAAATGTAACTAGAGATAGAGATCTTTCTAAGAAAGAATAAAAGCATAATGTAATAACAAACCATATGTACAGAATAAAGGCAAATTTCTTTACCGAAATTTTATGAGCTGCGTTATGTTATGGAGTTCTTAGAATCACTCCGTGTGTAGCAATAAAAGTTCTAACGTCTAACGTCCCAAGACGTGATAAATAATGATATTTATTGATTCTTGCTGTGGCATTGACATTTACGTAAAGACCCCTCATAAAATAAATTTGTTAGAAATGACTAGTTTATAATTCCTAAAACATCTAAGTAAATACTAATATAAGACTCCTTTCTGATTTCTAAAAGTTTCACTTCAGAGTGGCAAAAGATTTACGACACGCTTATTATAATTTCTTAACCCTTTGTTTCCTTTTCATATCGACAAAATTTGAGATTTATACACTACGTGAAATAACGGGGTAAAAATACAATGCATTTATACTAGTGTGCTCGCTCTCGCTCACAGCTTTGGGAATGTAGGATACTATCGATCGACTATCCAGTTTAAAATAACTGAAGCCGTTATTTTCAACGGTTATTATTAAATAACGTTAACGGCTTCAACTATTAACAGAAAATAACCGTTTTTCCCATCACTAGTTAATTATCAGAAGCAACTGGACAATTTAATGCCAAATATGCGTAAATGGCGCTATGCAGTAGTAAATGCAAAAGGTTGACACGCATTCCTCATAAACATTAACTGAAATGTAATTATGTCACTTTCTAATTGTCAGTAATTCAAATAAATAATTGTTTTTAACAGAATCATTGAATTCAGAAACAATTAGCTGTTTAGTTTGGCTAGTGAAATTTCCGATCATGACTTTTTTTTGTATTAGTGAATACTGCTCATTAAATAAATGGTGTATTAAAAAGCCATAACAAGATATACGTCAGCCCAGAACTCATTCTGTCGTGGCCTAGAGGTCGACGATATAAAAATTATGTAAATCTACTAATTCCAGTGTCAAGGATATAACACTAAAAGATTATATTGTCGTTAGCAAGTTAATTTAAATATAAACACAGGGTTTATAATACGTTCATTTGCTACGATATCGTAAAGCTGGGACATAACTATTTATGGAACGCAAAAAATTGATATGGCTTTATTAGTTTATATAACGCGTCTCGGGTCATTTACGTCACAACTCACCTCTATGTGAAAGCGACAAGATTTACTTAACAAATACCAAACAAGCCATTTGAGGTGATTTTGTATTAACTTAAGATACGTGTTAGTGTATATAAAGACCTGCATTAAGATCGACCCAATAAAAAAAACTTGTATTATCAATTTCGCAGAAAATTTGATACTTGAAAATCCTGCATAGTTTTATACTAAGGATTATTTACTCTTGGGCATATCTTCAAATTTTTTCCCTTGTTTTTCGCATATTTTTGTCGGTACCAATATATACTGACTTGCAAGAAAATCCGAACACCCAGTAAGAGTTAATCAATTGTACTAAAATTTATAGATACTGCGCGTTTAATCAAACTTAAAAAATGATCACACTTCAAACTAAAATATTAGAAAATATCAAAGCTACTTAATAACCAATAGGTCCGCCTCGATTTCTTATGGATTTGATAACTCTCTGAGGCATGCTTCAAATTAAATAATTTATGATATCCCGAAGCAGCATCTCACCTCAGGCTTCTTGAATTTGGTGAGGAAGGTCAACTAGGTTATTGGGTGGTGGATTACCAATCATATCCCACACATGTTCGCCTGGTAATGGGGAGCGATATGCCATGGAAGCAGGGTAACGTTATGTTCTTGTAAGAACCTTGTAGTAACCCTTGCTGTATGAGGACTTGCGTTATCTTGATGGAAAGGGGTTGAATTAACACCATCGTAAGTATATGACAGCGCAACAGGCTGCAGTGGGTTTCGTATGTAATCATTTGTATTCAAACTTATGTCAATAAAAACTAGCGGTGACTTACTACCGTATGTTGTCGCAACACCAACCACAACGCCCCCCCCCCTCGTTCCGCAGCAAATTCTAAATTTCTCTGTTCTCCACATAATCGTGTAACTCTTCCCGCGACCATCGTGGACCCAAAGAGAGAATCGGGACTCGTCAGAAAACACAACACGCTTTTATACGTCCTCCCAATTTGATCTGTCCTTACACCACTCCAGCCAAGCAGGATGGCGTCAACGTTTATAAAAATGGTCTATACGAACAAAGCCCAAAAGCATGTATTCTGCGAGATATCGTTGCAATAGAGAATCTTTGTTGTAAAACTCCCAACCAAGCATTTCCTAGCGACAATCGACCCTGTTGTGGAAACTGTCTTGTAAAGCCGCAATCCTGAAATAGCGATCTTCCAGTGTTGAAGTTGCTCGAGGTCCTCCGGATTCATGACGACGGTTATGGATTCCTTCTTCATACCTGGACAACCAAATGTAACAGTATTGACACACTGCGTCCTATGCGATCAGAAATTTGTCTGATTAACAAAAGGTCTTCCCGCTACCATCAATGCGTCCCCTTTCGAAATCACTTAAATGATTGTAATTATTCCATAAAGGGAGGCCAGGCGTAATGACTTAATAATTTCAGCACAAATTGCTACGAAATATAGCTTCAGACTGAAGGAAATGCAAATTTAAAGAGATAAATTTTAATTGTTCAGGAGCGATTTATGAAAACAATGTTCAGGTTCTGCAATGGCCGGAAAAATCACGGGACCTCAACCCCATCGAAAACCTTTGGAAAGAGGTTTAAGGTCAGACTCGCGTCACAAAAATTCCAAACAAGGTCGTTAAGTTAACGAGGTTTGGACGAATATGCCAATTATTACTAAATAAAATTACGTTGTTGTCAAAAAGTTATAGGCAACAGTGGGGATCATATTAATTATTAGGTTAATACTTTTATATTATTGTTATTCTCTAAGCCTCCAACCATATTTGTTGTTTCCTATTGTTTAAATAAATTGTTACGTACTAACTTATTTGACACTGGAAAACAATATCATTTCTCCTGTGACAATAAGTTAATATGAGCATTTAGGTACAGGGTGATTTTTTTAAATGTCTCACCCCTGTAATTTATTTATTATCAGAGATATTAAAAAAAAATCCAACGCCATCTGACAAACTTTCATGCGGTGAGTTAAAATATTGCGACAGAAAAACAATTGCACATCGCCTTTATAGGAATCCGTGGCCAACGTTCATTTTCTTAAATGGAACGATAGGCCTCAGACACACATAGTCGATGCAGAATCGAAAGCTGCGTACAACGATGCCACGCTCGCATTTCTGAGTTGAGCCATTTCGGAGACATGGCGTCACAAAATTTCAAAATGTTTGTGATTTTTTTAATGTCTCAGCCCTTAATTTCTTTATTAAGAGGGATATCAAAAGATACCATGCGATGAGTTCAAATATTGCGACCGAAAAACAATTGCAGGGGTGAGACACTTAAAAAATCATTTTGAAATTTTGTGACGTCATGTCTCCGAAACGGCTCCACTTAGAAATGCGAGCGTGGCATCGTTGTACGCAGATTTCGATTCTGCATCGACTGTATGTATCTGAGGCCTATCGTTCCATTTAAGAAAATCAACGTTGGCCACGGATTTCTATGAAGGCGATGTGCAATTGATTTTCTGTCGCAATATTTTAACTCATCGCATGATAGTTTGTTAGATGGCGTTGGATTTTTTTTTTGATATCTCTGATAATCAAGAAATTGCAGGGGTGAGACACTTAAAAAATTATTTTGAAATTTTGTAACGTCATGTCTCCGAAACGAATCGACTCAGAAATGCGAGCGTGGCATCGTTGTACGCAGATTTCGATTCTGCATCGACTGTGTGTATCTGAGGCCTATCGTTCCATTTAAGAAAATCAACGTTGGCCACGAATTTCTATGAAGGCGATGTGCAATTGTTTCTCTGTCGCAATATTTTAACTCATCGCATGATAGTTTGTTAGATGGCGTTGGAATTTTTTTGATATCTCTGATAATCAAGAAATTGCAGGAGTGAGACACTTAAAAAAATTATTTTGAAATTTTGTGACGTCATGTCTCCGAAACGACTCGACTCAGAAATGCGAGCGTGGCATCGTTGTACGCAGATTTCGATTCTGTATCGACTTTATGTATCTGAGGCCTATCGCTCCATTTAATAAGATCAACGTTGGCCACGTATTTCTATGAAGGCGATGTGCAATTGTTTTTCTGTCGCAATATTTTAACTTATCGCATGATAGTTTGTCAGATGGCGTTGGAATTTTTTTGATATCTCTAATAATAAAGAAATTACAGGGGTGAGACACTTAAAAAAATCACACACGTTTGGAAATTTTGTGACGTCATGTCTCCGAAACGGCTTGACTGAGAAATGGGAGCGTGGCATCGTTGTACGCAGATTTCGGTTCTGCATCGACTGTATGTATCTGAGGCCTATCGTTCCATTTAATAAAATCAACATTGGCTACGGATTTATATGAAGGCGATGTGCAATTGTTTTTCTGTCGCAATATTTTAACCCATCGCATGATAGGTTGTTAGATGTCACTGGAATTTTTGTGATATCTCTGATAACAAAGAAATTACAGGGGTGAGACACTTAAAAAAATCACCCTGTAAATAGGCTAATGCAAGGTTAAACACTGATTCACTACGGAGCAGAATATCGGAGGCTATATCCGAATGTGTGCGAATTCTTTGTTGAAAAATAAGGAGGTATTTCCTATAAACTCTCTTCCTACGTTCACCCGCACGGAATAACGTACCTCCGAAGAGGGGAGTGGAAATAAAGTTTTATAATTTGTCTCAAAATCTAGACAACATAATAAAAAATCTATTTGAGCGATGAGTTTTATTAGTAAAATAGTCATTATTGATAGTGTCTTCAATATCTCCTATAGCGATTAAAAAGCAAACCACTTCAAATTTCAAATTTTTCATCAGAACTTTGCAGGCAGGGGGGGGGGGGGTAAAAATTATGACAATGTAAAAAGTATGGTGAAAGATTGATCTTTTATGAAACTTTTTCGGTCCTTGCGTAATTTATGTACAGTTGTAAGTTTTTGAATGAGCATAGTAAATGTATTACGCTGTAATTATATAGCCAAAATTCGAAGAGACAGATTTTTAACAACAGCTCCAATTCGAACTAAGCCATACATTTAAAAACTCGCTAACCCTATAGTAACAACACAATTTGAAATTTCTAAAATTTCCTACTATGCGACCCTGCAAATCTATTTGTGTTTTCCATACAGATTTTTTAAGACTTATTTAGTAGTGCTGGGTGATATATGAAGCACCAGTTCTGTTCATATGGACGTAGTAGAGCCGGAAAACTCCTTCATTATATAACTAATATGTGTATGACGGTGTACACATGTGTGTCAGTCACGACATTTCTTTTATTCCATCTATCTATGTTATCTAAAGGGCATAATATTGTGCTTAACCTGTAAAACAATGTTTACATTCAAACAAGGAATTGGGTACTCTGTACAGATTTGTAATCGTGTGTCCGAGAGGGTGAAACAAAAACATCCAGTACCATCAACAGGCTCCTAAATAAGTAATTTTTGTTATCCAATGTCCTCCTGCATACTTTGGCATGAGAAGCCCCTATCCAGGCGCAGTTTGTCAGCTCTCGTAAGTCCCCTGGATTCCAGAGTGGCCTAGCACTGAGATAAATTTTACAATATTCCAATTCACCAGTGCTTTGCATTCTTTGTAACATGGGTTACGATCATATATCATATATCATGATATATCGATCATATATTATGTCTGGTGATCGCCTTGAGGGCGACTTGACTATCAGGCATAAACAAAGGTCCGTTTGTTTGAGTATGTACAATTATTGTTTTCTTTTGTGCAGTTCGTTAGTGCTCAAACGCAGATCTGCCCACAGGATATAATATGTACACCCCCTGACCTCATGCCATGATTACCCACCCCAATATAGCTCGTCTTTGTTTCTGACCCTTCCGTTTAACAAACTAGACTTCCGGAGAAACTGTAGCTGATTGTCCGTCACTTCACTCGATTGCTTATTATAACTCAGGCTTAACAGGCGAGTGATGTGGTCTGGATATCTGTTAATGTAGGCTGTCCTACATTAAACGCCAAGTATGTATGCCCAGCTGTAATTGTAACAGTAGGCCTAACCATTTCATTATATGGAGCCCCCAGTATCTGGCTATGACACAGTTAAACGTGGAAAGAGAAAAAATGCTAACAAATTCAGGCTGAAAGGCAAAAGAATGAGTAATACCACAGAATAATAATAATAATAATAATAATAATAATAATAATAATAATAATAATAATAATAATAATAATAATAATAATAATAATAATAATAATAATAATAATAATAATAATAATAATAATAATAATAATAATAATAATAATAATAATAATAATAATAATAATAATAATAATAATAATAATAATAAAATGGACCAATAAAAATATTCTGTCAGCATTTACGATCACAATGGAGTACATGATCCAGTTTAATGTTATTTAAATCAAAGAAACTGGGTGTGGTCATATTTTGTGTCACAATAAACAAGCTACCTTATAGTTTTTACATCGTTTATTTTGACCCACATTTAGTCTACATGACATTAATATATAGTTGCATATATTGCACTTGTTGCAAGCTACAAGTTACTATGATCGAAAATAATATGCAAAATAATATTATTAGATTTAAGCACTTTACCTGTTAGCCGCGCCTTTTAATTATTAAACGCTATTACAACAAATCACCTCGTGTTCGATCTATTATTCAAAGCAATTTAGAAAACTCATTTACTGGAGAAGATTTTCCATGTTTTCACAATGGGTAAACTTTTAAATTGGAAAAGCATTCGTCAGTAACTTTTCTCAAGTTACAAAGTCTGTCAAGACTTCCTTAAAAGCTCTTTGTTGAAGTTCATTTATGTAAGGTGAAGACCATTATTCATCATTATATTTTACATCGAGACGAGGTCCTGTAAGGACGGCCATTTGTTCCGAACGCTTAAACCGAATTATCAAATGCAATCATACCGTATAAATAACACAAAATGATAAGTTGCTACATCCTCTTGCCGTTAGGTTTATTATGCAAGTCACGAGATGACGAAAATTTTCATTGTGTTAATGTTAAAGAATCACTGCGTCATGTTGTGCACACTTTTAACAGTCGAATAGTAACAATGCAAAACCTGTATGATTGTTGTGGATAGCTGAATATAGAAAAAAAATCGTCATCACAGTCTCAACGCCATATCGTCTTGTCGTCGCAACCATGGTAATTTCATTGTCGCTCCCGCAGTACATCAATTGTGCCAGGTCTTCGAGGAGCTTTTTGCTTGGTCCACCCCTCAAATTCCAGATAAACTGGAATCCGTCAAGGATATGACAGACGGCAAAACGCTGAAAAACAACTCATCAGTATGGTATACGGGTCTAAACAAATCAAGGGAGCAAGACTGAGAATAAGAGGATCATACTTTAGACTCCCTAAGACCCTATGAAAAACTTGTGCCATCGTCAAAGCAGATATGCTTGTTATAAATATGTGTGCACAGGAGTGCATACAAAGAAGCCTCGGAGATAGAGAGATCTACAACCTCTCAAACAGTCAGGCAGTACTAAAGAATATGAGATATTTCTAAGCAGAGTTTAAAGTGACTTAAGACTGCAAAACATCCTTGAAGGAACTGGCTACGAACCACAAAGTAACTTTTATGTGGGTACCAGGGTATCAAGGCATTGAAGGAAATGAGGAAGCAGATAGCCTTGCAAAAAGGACAGCAACCACGCCATTTTATCGTCGAGTCCTATTGTGGACTAACAAAAAGCCATATAATAGATCAACTTGACACTTGGGAGAGGAACCAAATGCTGCTATACTGGAGGAAAAATCCAGGCTTAAGGCAGGCAAAACAGTCAATCACCATATCCACAGTGAAGTCTGAACTGTTTCTTGAATTGAACAGGAACGACTTAAGAATAAGCAGAGGACAATCTCCTCCCCGGTAAGGTATCAGTATGTGAAGATGGGTAAGGCGGGCAGTGAAACGGCAGATACTGCACTGAATCAGAAACAACACAACATTTTCTGTGCGACTGCATGGCTGAGTTCTGCAAAGGGCACAGATACCTTACAGGGGTGACCTTAACACCAACAGGAAACAGGTAAAATAGACTACATAAGAAATCAGAACTTTTTGGGCAACCATTAGAAAAAAGTCTGGACGCAGCAAGTGCGTTATGAAAGTGAATTTTCATAAAAATGTTTTTAATAGCAAATATGCCTTTTTAAATGCAAGCGGAAATTAAATTTGGTTACCGGTATAACCTATATTTAGAAACAATGTACCATATTTTATCAAAATAACTTTATTGTTTGAAAATGTACACAAATTTTCCGAAAATAACCATAAAATCCTTACGAGAAAACTGGTTTCCTAGCCAACGAACCTTAGTCAATAGCAAATTGAGCTACTGAGATTTGAAAAAAAATACAGAAAATTTGCTGCCAAAACGCACTTACTGCGTCTCGAATTTTTTTCTTACAAACATGTAGTATATTTCGATTAAAAATGCAAAAATATAAGGATGTTCGACTTATGGGCATTACTGTGATTGTCAAAATAATTTTATGACATGCACCTCAAGACAGCCTATAGTTAACGTATACAATTTTTCTTGTATCTTGTATAATAACGAATATATTGAGATTTAGCGTAGAAATGCGTCACACTGTGTATATGTAAACAGATAAAAACTTAAACTTACCCCGGATATGGATTCTAGGGTGCCTGATTTGCACTCATTTTAAGAAATCTTTTCTAAATTCAAAAGTCGAGGTATCCTCATTAACGAATTTTTTCTACGAAAATTAGCTAAAAATTATAGACCAATAAACCATAAACTTAACTAAAACTACTGCCAAAGCATCAGACAAAAGGTCTATTTGAAATAAATTTTCTGGAAATATTTTAGTAAAATGAAGGACAATGACGTATGATGTATTTTTGCGAAATTTTTGTCTATATAAGCCGTATTTGTTTTAGGTTATTTGCCTAAAAGTTACCTATTATCTTGACTTTGACGTTTTGAACAAAACCCTTTTTTTTTTCTTTAAATGCCTATAACTTTTTGGTCCTATAACCTACAGACCTGATTTTGGTACATACTTTACTTTCTGTGATTCAAAAACGCGTACCAAATTTGGTTGCCCCAGCTTTGTTTTTTCCGGAGATATACAAATTTTTCGAAAGAAAACGCAACATTTTCCGGATGCCTATTTCCCTGTGCCGATTTTTCTGGCTAACGAATTTATGAATTTATCCAAACCACTTGCAGAAGGGAGGTACCAACCAAATTTGATCAGTCACCCATCATTATATATATATATATATATATATATATATATATATATATATATATATATATATATATATATATATATATATATATATATATATATATATATATATATATATATAAATTGAAACTGTCCCTGGATGTGGGTTCTAGGGGGCCTCGTTCGCTCTCGTCTGAACAATTTTTTTCAAAATTCAAAAGTCGCGATCTCGTCAATGGCAATTTTTTTTTTAAAGAAAATTCATTATAAGACATGCCAGAAGGCCCATTGTGATCGCAGAGCTGAGATACCAATACGACCCATTAAACAATCCACAATCTAGTTAAAGTCCAACTTTGCATTCCATATATTATAACATTTCATACGTATGACTTGGTGAACCTCCTTAGGTATAAGTTTAAATGTTTATTTGTGAAAAGAGTAATTTGTCTACCAAATGCTTGCCATCGCAATCTCCCTACTTATTCTTTTGCTACATTAACCATCTCTCGTAATAATACTTCCAAGATACGTGAACACTTCTACCTGTTCAAGTTTTTCGCTGTTTAGATTAATATTTTTAGGTGTCGCATTATTGATTTGTTTTCGTCATGTTGATTTTTAGTTTGGTTGTTTTTAACACATTTTTCAACATACCCAGCACTTTTTCGTTTCTCCATTCAGCACTATGTCATACGCGTGCCTTATGCAATGGAACCCCTGACCATTTATTTTGATTCCTATTTTCATCCATGTACAAATCAAATAAATATGGCGATAATCGGCATCCTTGTTGTATTTTAGCTTCAATTTTATATCCGTTAGAATTATGGTGCTGTGATTGTTGTATAGATTCAGCATAATGCGCCTATCCCTTCAATCAAATCGAACTCTATTACCAGAAACAAGATTTTCTAATCCACATTATCCAATGATTTTTTTCTTGGAATACAACAACAATAAACGTATCTCTCTTTTTCATCGAGCCTGCTTTCTCCTATTGTTTAGTACTAACACGGTTTTTCTAGTACACTGGTTAGGTTTAAATCCAAAATCATTTTCATCCAGGCAACTCTCAATTTTGCTTCTTATTCTATTACTTCCGCATCGTCAATACGTGTGAAAGTATGACATCTGCGACAAAAATTTGGAAAGAAAATTTTCGCTTAATCGTCGTAAAAAGTGTCAAAACATAGAAAATATGAGTTGTGAACGTTTTTTTTTTTTTTTGTCGTTTGGTCTGTATGTCTGTTAGTACCTACGATAACTTTAGAACGAATTGAGATATCGTCTTCAAATTTGGTATACAGTTAGCACCCGACAAACGAATGGTTTGGATTGTTTTTGGGTAAAACCGCTCCAGGGGGTAGGGAATGAACGTTTTCGGGTATGTTTATTAAAAAACTTTCAATTTCGTCAAACACCTGGTATTCTGTGCTGATATTAAATTAGGGGTTGAATGCGTGGGGGTGGAATATCGGTGACAGATATTTCGAATTTTTGTTTACCTAAAACGGCGTAAAAAAACGTCAAAACATATAGAAAACTTGAACCTGGAACGAAAATGTTTTTCCCTGTCGGTCGGGTTGTCGGCCTGTATGTCTGTATTAGAAGGCGCAATAACATTCGGACGAATTGATATATCATCTTCAAATTTGCTATAAGGTTAGCACCCGACAAAGAAATGCTTCTAGTTGTTTTTGGGTAACATCGCTTGAGACGTGAGGGGATAAATGAAAGGTGATTTGTTGAAAATTCACATTTTTTCGTTAAAACTTCAGTAATATACCGCTTCGGAAGTTTATGGGTAAGGGAATACGAATTCTTCTCTGTGGTCAAGTCATAGACGCTAAATTCATTTCATGAGAATGTCTTTCTGGGGAGAGTAGATTTTTCACAGCTATGTGAAAGTTATGATTCAATTTGCAGAACTATTTTTACTGTGATTAGAAGAATCTTATAAACTGATTGGGTAGTTCTTCCAATTTAGATCATTGCGCCATCAGCTGAACACATTTTCTTTAATTTTATTACGTATTGATCTTATTCGTTACCGTACACTTTCTACGTCAGTATTTTTTAAGTTAGTTTCATAATTAAGTCCCGAGAAGATAAAATATTAAAAGTCACGAACTCCACCTTCGCGAATTTTTTCTACAAAATTATAGACTATTAAAACCTGAACTATACAACCTAAGCTACTGCCTAAGCATTAGAGGAAGGGTCTACATAATTGTAATGAATTTTCTGCAAATATTTGAAGGAAAATTTAGTTTCTAATTCAAACGCCATTTCGCATCAACCCACGTTTCAAATCGCGATTTTGACGTTTTAAGAAGAAAAACCATACAATTTTCTAGGTAACTTTTCTGGTACTTCTTAACTTTTTGCGCCAGAAAAGACTCAAGAGATTTTCTTAACCACACAAAATATTTGGGTTTTGTGGTTTCTCTGATCACCAGCGGCGCCCAAAGATGTTTTAAATGAATATAATTTTTTGTTGCCTTTAGCTTAGAGATCGTTAATTATAATATATAGAATACGCTTTATAGGAGAAAATTGCGCACCAAATTTGGAGACCATAGCTTTGTTATCTTCGGAAAGAAGATCCTCACCAATTTTGATCAGAAGCAACCCATTATTTTTAGAGTTATCGATGTTAAATATAGAATATAAAAATTTAAACAAAACTCGGGTATGTGGTCTAGTGTGCCTAGTTCGCGCTCATTAGGAAACATTTGTTCAACATTCAAAAGTCGGGATCGCCTCATTAGTTAATTTTTTCTACGAAAAAACACTAAAAAGTTTATATGAAAATTCACTACAATAAAGCACTTGTTCTCTCCAAAGTTTTATGACTGTTATGTAGGTCATGGTGCCTAAACACATGTTCGAATAAAAAAGACTCATGCAATTTTGAACAGTAAATTGTTCTGTAAAAAAACAATATAGGCAGCCACGGACACAACTGTATGAATAAATACAATGAAACGGTACAGAAAAATCGATATGTGATTAAAGATTTAACAGTCATCATTATTTTTCTGCCCACGTAAGCATTTCGTTAACAACAGAAAAAGCTCAATTTGCTGTAACGGAAGCTGAATGAAGTACAAATAAATTTCTGAATTCGACGCGCTCTCCTTTGATCTTCATAATAATAAAAAAAGCCTTAAAGCGATTTTGTGAATTTTAAAAGAGGGACATTGAAATTTACAATAAATCTGACACGTATGATTCAACAAATGCTAACCTTCTTAAACAAAGGAACAATTAAAAGGGTTTTCCATATTATTTGGGATCGATTAGGCTTTCATTATGGGTTGTATTTTTGCAAAGCTTAACCAGAATATTAATTATTTCATTAAAAACCAACGTATTTCCTTTAATTTTAAACAAAAAACTGACTTTAAATTTGTAGAAACCCTTGGAGAAGTCCACAAAAACAATTTTAAATATGATAATCGTTTCGCAAACAACACTGAATGTTATCAGTGAAGGAATTAAACTAATACCTGATTGACCCCATGTAAAATCGGCTGTTTTAACCAAATTTCAGAACCACTCTTCACTGTGGTTGTCTGTTATATACGGTAATATAAGGTACTAATAGTTAGTTATCAATCCATGTTTTTTTTAGGTTTTTGTGTCAGTCATATTAATTACTTCCACATCGTCACCACGTGTGGAAGCATGGCATCGGCGACAAAAATTTCGATTGGGGGGAGGGGTCGATTTGGTGAAAATGAACATTTTTTTTTCGTTAAAACTCGATTAATACAACGTTTTAGGGTTTGTTTATTAGAAAACTTTCAATTTCATCAAACATTTGCTATCCTGCGCGGAAGTTAAACTAGGGGTTGAATATGTGGGGGTAGAATATCGGTGACAGAAATGTCAATTATTTTTTTGCTAAAACGGCGTAAAAAATCTGAAACATATAAAACTTGATTCTTCAAGGATTTGTTTTGTCTGTCGGTCGGTCGGTCTGTCACTTTTATTCGCTTTTCCATTGGATATTGGTCTTTGTCATTTTTTATTCATAATGTCGTATGTAGTATGGACCAGTTTCACCAAGTAAGGGCAGCAACAATCAATGATTTTAATTTTTAAAATTTGAGAGGTATGGATGGTAACACTTTGCAAAGTTTCTTCAAATGAGCGCGAATTTAGGCCCCTAAAACGCAAAATCAAGGTATGTTAAAATTTGTATATGTTTATAGACAGGGTGTATTTAAATAAAGTAACACAAATTATACCAGGGATTCCTTTGCGGAAAATAAGTTGATTTAGACTAACATACCTAATAAACTTCCGGCCTATGGCCTACCACCAAAACTCTATATCTGGACAGCAAACTTCCTCTCCAACAGGAGCATACCTGTTGTTGTGGATGACCATTCCTCTAAACTGTGTCCAATTAATGCAGGAGTTCCTCAAGGTTCAGCTTTAGCCCCTACTTTGTTTCTTGTCCACATCAATGACCTCCTCTCTAGCACATCCAACCCAGTTCACAGCTACGCGGACGACAGCACCCTCCATTCAAATATACAATATTCTAAGCCTGTCTCTTTAGCCCAATTAGATAAGGATCGCAGACTCATGGAGGGTTTTGTCTCCGTGGATCTCCAAAAAATATTAGACTGGGGAAGTAGAAAGCTTGTACAATTCAACCCCACCAAAACTAAGTCTTGCTTTCTTTCTCACAAGAGATACACCAGCCCTAGACCCATCACAATGAACAACCAAGTTATTCAAAGTAATGAGTCCTTTTCTCTTATTGGCATTTTTGTGGATCGAAACCTTAATTGGCACCAACATGTCACATCAATTGCAGAAGCGGCTGCTAAGAAATTAGGTTTCCTCTTCCGGGCTCGCAAATACTTTTCACCAGCTAATCTCTATACCTTATATACTTCACAAATAAGGCCAAACATCGAATACTGCTCCCAGATCTGGGGTGCCGCTTCTACACTCGCTATCCTGGACTCCATTCAAAAGAGAGCTATACGTCTCATCGCTGACCCTACCCTCACCCAAAGGCTGCCATCCCTTTCCCACCGACGTGCCGTTGGTGACCTCTCTCTCTTTTATAGATATCTGCACGGGCACTGCTCAGAGGAGCTTTCCTCCATAGTTCCCCACCTGCTGCCCCCAAAAGATCTACCAGGGGAACAGAGCGAATGCACCATTTTACTGTCTAGGTCAACAGACTTAGAACATTTTGTTATGCCCGCTCTTTTGTCCCGAGGACTTCCAAGTTGTGGAATTCCTTGCCGGCACATGTTTTTCCAACCTCCAAACCTTCAAGTCCAGTATTAACAAGCTGCCTCTTTCCTCCTTGTCAACACCCACGGTACGATAGTATTTAGGCTGTAAGCCCTTGTGGTGTGTTGTTGAAATTTAAAAATATATATATTCGCAGAATAAAAGATACAGGGTCAAAGTGACACCATAATTTTTCCCTAATAATTTCTTAAGTTTTAGTCAGACATGTTTTAAATTTTATGGCGAGAAATTTTTTCAGGCTGGAAAAAAATAATATAATGAACATTTATGACAAGAAGGGTATATTTATTGAAAATGACTTAAGTCAACCTTTGGGGAGATATTTTTGATTTTATAAATTAGTATTTCGGATTTATGCCTCCAGGAATATTAACGTCCAAAACGGACTTGTTTGTTAAGAAATTCAGAACTCCATAGCTCATAGCGTACCCATATTTCAAAATTATGGGTCTAAATGTGACCAAAAATTTTCATTTGGCCTTTAATTTCCTTAAAGAAATCCTTTCTGTTTCTTTTTTCAAAAAAAAAAAACCTAATTTGCAATGTTTCAAAAAATGTTATTATAGTGAGAGAAAAAAAACAAAGTACGAATTTTGCTAAGCACAAAAATGTCTGTATTAACTTGCTGTAATGAACAAAGTCCGTAGCGTTCGTATAAAAGTAAGGAACTGTAATGTGGTACACCTAAAAATGAAAACCTTGATTTCCAGATACCGATATAAGAAGTCAGTGTGTTGATAGCTGCAATATTTGAAATAACGACCCAAAGCCTAATTTACAATTAACGAGATTTAACACTGCATTATTTCTGTATATTATTTGAAAAACTCTTTTCTATCTTAAAAGATTTAATTTTTTTGATGTAGGTAAGTTGGACTAAATCGTCATATTTTTCCCCGTAACAAAGCGTTGTTAGCAACACATGCATCCACCAATTCACGACATTTCCAATCTAGATTGCAGATTAATTTTTTCACGCTGTATAGAAAACTACCTTAGGCGAATGCTAGTTGCGATAAAACAAAGGTAAACGTTAAATTTTATTTTCATTGGCTTATTTAATCACATACAGAGGCTCCAACAATAACACATTACTAAACAATTTCATCAGACTAATTATACTAAATTACTACTTTCTGAATCATTAAATATTGATAAAATCCGCGTAAATATGTAAATACATATATATTTTCCTGTGGAAATCTGACACAATAAATTAAACATCGCATTTACTATATCAATAAGAAATATCTCAAATTAAAACAACCAATGTTGTACAAGGTGCTGCAGACTGATCACCCTGTTTGAAAATCTGCGCTACGGGTACGTAGCAAAACTGCTTGAGGGCGAGACTGAACGACCTAGAGAATGTATCACTCCAGCAGGATGGGGTACTGCGTATACTACAAAGTCATCTATGGAAGTTTTAGGACAATGCTTTCCAGGGCACTTCATCTTACTACGTAGGGTCATTCCGTGGCCAGCTGAATCATCAGATCTATTGTTTTTTGTTTTGAAAAATTTCTCAAACCGAAAATCTTCCAATACATGCCGGCAACTGGGCGAGCGCTGCAGATCTTCAAGGTTGAATAGCTTAAGAGGGCAAGAATTTTAGACGATATAACTGTTAAAGCAAAGTAATAACAATATAGAAGGAAAATAAGCAATCTTGTCTTTAACGAATTTTTGTACAAAAAATTTGCTAATGAGGAGATCGCGGTTTTTAAAATTTTGAAACAAATGTCTTCAAATGAATGCGAACTAGGACACCTAGAACCCATATTCAAAATCAGTTCAAATTTTTGTTTTCCAGTTTTTCCAGGAACATTTTGGGTCTTCTTATGCAAAAAATTGTATCGCTGAACATAAGAAAGCTGTGACAACTAAATTTGGTAGGCAGCTTTCTATTGTAAAACGTACTATGCACCGAAATGTAGACCTCTAAGTTAAAAGAAAAAAGTTATAATCATTTAATGAAAGAAAAAAAATCTGTGCCACTGGAGGATGCAGGACCAAAATAATTGTGTGTGGTAAACAAAATCTATTAAATATTACAAACAGAGATTATTTATTCCTGGCGCAAAATATTAATAGGTGCGAGAAAAATTACATTGAAAATTTCATATTTTTTAATGTCACGTGACGATTTGGAACGTCCTAACTGGTAATCTTTAAACAAAGATTTTGGAACTAATGCTGTTCAGGAGTGAAAAATGTCTCTAGCAAGGTCCTAAAATTATGTTTTAAGTATTGCCCTCCTTTATTTGATTAAAATATTAGTAAGAAATGCATTTGGAGTAAAACCTATAAATAGTTCGTAGAAAATGCTCTCACGACCTTATGTGACTATAGTCGGGAAATGTACCTAAATTTCGCATGTTCTCCGTTGCTGACTTGTAAACGGGACTAGTGTATCTGCAAATAATTGTCTTATGTCAGTAAATTCTCGTAGAAAATATCCACTAATGGGGAGATCCCGACTTTTGAATTGAGACATTTCTTTTTCGCTGTTTCCGGCATCGTCAGGCAAATGCAAATTTTCTCTGTGTGAAGTCGCATAAAAAGTCTGAACGTTTGTATTGATATCAGATTGTATAACTTTCAATTTGCTGTGTCCGTACTTTATTTTAACTGAAGTTTTGGACGCCAGTGGTTTAAATACACATCAAGTGTAAACTGAACTCTGAACCATCTTCAAGGTTCACATTAAAATTTGTTTTCGGCGCCTACTACTCTTTTGTGTTAAAAACTCAAAATCAATACGCAAGCAACAAATGACACATCCGGCAACACCTGTTATAGACACACATATACAGTGCAAACTAAATTGCGACTTATCGCTGAGCTTCACAGCTAAGAGATTTGTTTCCAACAACTCGCACTGGAAGCTAGGATAAATCGATATCCCATTAAGTATATCTCTATATCCTCCCGCGCAAACAGTTATTTTGTGAGTTTGTAACTAGGAAAAAGTTGGATGTGCAATTCAATTTACAATTTCAGGCCGTTGTTCGGTATGTGTATCGATTACGGGCCGAGCAAATACTTAATTACATATGCAACAAAGAATATTTCTTCGTTTCTGCAGGTTTGACATATACGTTCGATAAATAATTTGGCAACTTCATGTAAGAAACTTGTTAAATTCGAATTCCTAGTTTAAATTAACATCGGTCTTCAATGTTACTAAATCTGTTGTTAAATTTGTAAAGTTTAATGGCATCTTATGTATTTTAGATCTGTTATTATCAGAAAATCGTTGTAAAAACATGCCATCAAAAATGTTTCATTTGCTAATAATGGAAAAATATTACCTATTATAACTATTAAGAGACGTATATGCACAGTGTCACAAAGCTCGATAAAATATTTTCGGACGGTTAGTTTAATCAAGGCTTCAAACGACCAATCACATACTATGATTCGGGTTTTTGTCATGACAACCAAATATTTTGAAGCTGTAATTGGTCGTATTAAACTTTGATTATCTAACCGGTCGTTAAATATTTTATCGAGCTTTGTGCAACTGGGCATTAGACTGTCGAAAAAACCTTTCACATTTTGGAGAAAAAAGGTTCTTCGGTACGTGTTCGACATGTGTATGCTTCAACATAATACGTATGTCACAAAGGGTAAACTAAACTGATTTCTATAGCCCTAACTTGGTCAACTGTTTCATACAAAATTCACTAATAGAGGTAAGGATGCTGAGACCTTCGGAATTTTTTCTTCGAGTGAGCGCGAATTAGGCCCCCTAGAACGCATACATACATACATACATACATACATACATATATATATATATATATATATATATATATATATATATATATATATATATATATATATATATATATATATATATATACAGGGTGGCGCATTGAAAACGAAACAGACGGATTTGCGTCCAGAGAAATTTGTTTTTAAGAAACGCTGAAACACGTCAATTTTAATATTGAGGGGGACATGTTTTGACATAAAACTGAACTTTGTCACATAAACCCCTTAAGGGTGGGGATAACAACCCTTATATTTTAAATAGGGAACATGGGTCGAGTGTTACATCA
This sequence comes from Tillus elongatus, assembly GCA_964006375.1. Classification (NCBI taxonomy): domain Eukaryota; kingdom Metazoa; phylum Arthropoda; class Insecta; order Coleoptera; family Cleridae; genus Tillus; species Tillus elongatus. The sequence continues at coordinate 94,556,695 of OZ023263.1, read as the reverse complement.
TTTGAAAGCTCTTTCTTTTCTGAATTCAGCACACTATTTTTTTCGGAAGTTGTATCAACTCGTTTAAAAATTATTCACAGTTGAAGATACAAAAACGCATTTCACTTATTCCGATAAGAAATGTGCTGATAGTCAATGTTTTGTTGGTTTGTAAACAAAAAATTGACTATCAGAACATTTCTTATCGGAATGAGAGAAATGCGGTTTATTATTTCAGTTTATCGCTCGGTTTGATAATTGATAGTAGTGCCGAAAATTGATTTCACAATGGTGTATTCTGTAGAAGAAAGAGTTGAAATAATTGCGCTTTTTTTCAAAAACGTACCGCAAATTTGTTTAATGAACGACATCCGAACAGACATGTTAACAGAAAATACATTTTGGAGTTAGTTGCAAAGTTTCGACAAAGTGGTTCAGTAGCCAACAAAAAACGGGATTCTGAACGTGAATTTCGTGTTAGAAATGAGACTACTAAGATTGAAGTTTTAGGACAAATTGCTGCAGGTCCAACTTTGAGCACGAGAAAATTGGCCACTGTTTCAAACATCAAAAGAAGAACTATTCAGCGAATATTGAAGAACCATAAATTGTACAACTGAATGAAGATGATTTTGATCGGCGGCTGGAGTTTTGTGAAGTTATTACTGCACGAGTAGCTGATAACGGGAACTTTCTGTTCAATATCTGTTTTTCAGACGAGTGTACGTTATTATTAAACTCTACAGTCAATGGTCATAATTGTCGTTATTGGGCAGATAATAATCCAAGAAATTTTCACGAAGTCCACACTCAAACTCCACAGAAATTGAATGTCTGGACTGGCATTTTTGGAGACCGTTTAATCGGACCAATTTTTCTTGATGGCGATTTGAGTGGCGAAACGTATTTGGAGTTACTAGAAGATATCGTTTACCCTCTACTAATTGACATTGTTGAAAATGATCGCTATCAACAAAATCAATTAGTGTTTCAACAAGATGGAGCTGCTCAGCATTTTTCACAACGTGTTAGGGAGTTTTTGAACAGAGAGTTTCCAGAGCAATGGATTGGACGTAGAGGTGCTATTGAGTGGCCCCCTAATCACCGGATTTAACTCCTTTAGACTTCTTTCTATGGGGCCATTTAAAGAGTACAATTTACGCAACAGAACCGGAGTCTCTGGAAGAATTACGACGACGCACTGTTGAAGAATGCCATCTAATAACTCCACAAATGCTCCAGAATGTCAGAGCTCGTTTTGAACAAAATTTGTACTTTTGTATGGAAGCTGGTGGTCAACAATTTGAACTGTTACTTAACTGAATAAACATTTTTGAACCTTTAGTGTTGTTTTTTAGTTTTTTTTAACGAAAAATTGACTAATTAGTGTATTTCTTATCACAATGAATAAAATACGTTCTTGCAACTCCAACTGTAAATAATTTTTAAACGAGTTGATAAAACTTCCAAAAAAATTAGCGTGCTGAATTCAGAAAAGAAAAGAGCTTTCAAATGATCTAACACTCGATTCATGTTCCCTATTTAAAATATAAGGGTTGTTATCACCACCCTTAGGGGGTTGATGTGACAAAGTTGAGTTTTATGTCAAAACATGTCCCCCTCAATATTAATATTGACGTGTTTCAGCGTTTCTTAAGAAAAATTCTCAAATGTCCGTTATAGCTGATTTAGAGTTCGTATATCAGCTATAACGGAAATTTTTTAAAGTATTAGAGTAACTGGAATGAGACTTTACTTATAGCTAGAAATTGTGTAAACAAACCTCTGTTGTGAATTTTAAGTAAATTGGTTCAGAAAATTTGGAGTTTTTTTATAATAAAAAATACAATCTGAAATACATGAGTTAAAACGACATAAGTGTTAACATCCAATGCCTAAGAAAGACAAACTAGTTAGCTGCCATGCTTAGATTGATACATTCTACAGGCGTAAATCATACATCAATTATAACCAAGCAATAGAAATAACGCATAAAATGTACTACCCGAACTGCCGATCGAGAAATATCGGACACAAAAATCCCAAGATTACATGAAATTAAAATTTTACCAAGCGATTGCTTTTCAAGTGGGGGATTAAATTATTTTTTTAAATACACTATATTTGTAGTTTGGTGAACGGCCCCAATTAAAGTTTGGGACTGAAGATGTAGCATACAGTGGAAAGATAAAGGTTTAAGGAAGGCAATAAAGAAATATTTAAGGAACTGTCGCTTATAATGGCGTTTTTAACAAACCGCATGATTTAGTAAGTTTCATATCACGAGAATACGAAAGTCGATTTTGTTTACAATTTTTATTTTACATGAAAATAAATTTAAATGAATGTTACGTATTTAAAAACTCAGGTATCAAAATAACAAAGTCGTTTGCCTACGAGAGCACTGTCAGTTCAACCTGATTGAACAGCATGGCATACAACAAAGGATTATAGTAACAAGAACCCAGATCATTATTCATTCTAAAAGTGAGTCCCAGATCTGAGTTATTTAGCCAGAATAAACAGCTAAACACGCACAGCTAAGCGAAAGGCTAGAACGGGTTCATATTTGGCGGCACTGCTTGTACGGGACTTTCTGTTCGTTAGGTTAAAATGTCTTGGGTTAAACATACTGACACCTTAGAGACCATTTCTACTGAGTAAGCAAATTGAGATTCCGGAATCGAATTATAACAACCCAGCCAGTCCTCATCGATTAATCCAAAAGGTAGCCAGATTCAGGCATCAGAGCACATCTAGTTCACATTTCATTAACGTCACTTGAAAGTAGGTCGACAGCGGGAGCAAAACGACGAGTTTCAAACAATTTCGGACGCAAGTTGCGCTGCTAATGTTCTTACAGTATCAATGCATAATAGGTAAATCCATTGGAACTATGTCAATGTAGAACATTGGGAGATGTACGACGGGGTCGCCATCTCGGCGCGGAACCAGGTAGTATGTTGTCACGACAGCTCCAATTAACACAAGATGTTATAAATAGAGGCTGTGAACAACCAACTAACAATTTTGTATATTGTCACCCCTGACCTATTATCCTCTCTAAATGGGACCATGTATGTAAGACTAGATGTATTCTTACCAGGATTAGAAATCCAGACCGGTTTCGCTCTTATTAGAGCTCGCCAGTGCGCTATACTAATTACAGCGAGAACACACCTATAAAGTAATACGGCTATGGTAGCCAGCCTTCTAGAACATTCTGAGATGCACGACAGGATCGCTGATCTCGATCTCGAGCGAAAACCGGCCTGTGTTTCTAATTATCCTGAGAATACATCTAACTTTACAAACATTGTCCCTTTTAGGGAAGAAAATGGGCCAGGGCTGACGATTTACAAAATTGTTGGTTGGTTCTGCACAGTCTCTATTTATACCCGAGATGACAACCCTGTCGTACATCTCACAATGTTCTAAGAGGGTGTCTACCATAGCCGTATTATTTTATAGGTGTGTTCTCGCTGTAATTAGCATAGTGCAGTGAAGAGCTCTAATTAGAGCGAAACTGGTATGCGTTTCTAATTATGGTGAGAATACATACAGCCTTATATTTATGTATTTATTTTGTGTCATTACACCACCACATCACACTTACTTTACAAATCGCAATAAAAACTAATGTTACAAAATTAATATAACGATATGACATTTTGGCTAAAACAAGTGTCATAGCCTACGCGCTACGTCAGAAAACAAGACATTTGTTGTTCTTATAACAAATTTATGATTGAATGGTTATAAACCAAAAACACTATGAGTTAGGTCTACGTATGGTATACACAGGGGCGGCTCCTCATTAAGTGCGCCCGTACGCGCGCACTGCGGCCTGCCGTGGAGAAAAATAATATTTTTGCTATGCTATATTTTAATAAATTTTTACTTCCTTTTTACTTCCTGCATTCCTGCATTCAACAAACAAAATTAGTATATCGAGGATCGCAGAGTCGGCAGCCATTAATACAGCATCAGAATAAGTATGGCGTTAATGGTTGGTTGCAGACGTTATCGTTATATACATCCATATCCAAATATCCATATATATATCAGTCGCTGGCGGTGTGTATTTTTCGGCGCTCTTGAGGAAATGCGATACTTCAATGCGAAATGATCGAGTATCATCGTCGAAAACGACCGAATAAGCAATCTGGTGTGCGCTCTCAAATTCCACACTTGCAGTTTGCAGTGAAATTTTGGCAGAGCGTGTCTGTGTCTAGCATGTGTTTAGTAATTTTCGTGTAGTGCTGCGCGTCGGATTGATTTTAATTAGATCATTTCGTTGTTGTTTACATGTTCTAACAAGACAATTATTATTATGATTATGGCTACTACTTCAGGTTGCTTAATAAGTGTACAAAATAATTGTGATACTGTGATTAATTCAGTGGATAGTATTTTAAATTTAAAGGTTAACTTTTTAAGGGACTTTTTTAACTACTATAACCTATAACTTGCTAGAGGAAAACTTGGTAAGTATAGTTAATAATTATTAAGTTTAGCTAGTTTAGTAAGTAAGTTTTTTATAAGGCATTTTCGGGGGGAAAATAGGCGAGCCCTTCATTTTTAGTGAATTTTTATTTTAATAAATTCACTAATAGAAGGTATCGATGGAGAGAGTTTGCACAAGTTTTTTCAAATGAGCGTGAACTAGGACCCCTAGAACCCATATCCGGGGTCAGTTTCAATTTTTATATGTTTACATATATATATATATATATATATATATATATATATATATATATATATATATATATATATATATATATATATATATATATATATATATATATATATATATATATATATATATATATATATATATATATATATATATATATATGTGTGTGTGTGTGTGTGTGTGTGTGTGTGTGTGTGTGTGTGTGTGTGTGTGTGTGTGTGTGTGTGTGTGTGTGTGTGTGTGTGTGTGTGTGTGTGTGTGTGTGTGTGTGTGTGTGTGTATCCAATCGATAACTCAAAAAAGTAGCAACTGATTTCGATGAAACTCGGCAAGTGCCTTTCTTTTATTAATGGCTTGGATGAGTTCGTTAGTCAGAAAAATCGGATCAGGTTTTCCGAGAAAATTTTGAGTTTTGTTTCAAAAAATATATATTTTTCTCCGAAAATTAAAAATCTATTTTAATAAAATTTGGTGCATATGTTGCCTTGTAAAAGACCTTACTACACACTAAAATGCAACTTGCTACATTTTTATTCAAATTTCGAGTTTTCTTTTGAAAACATTTTTGTCTCCGAAAATTACAAAGTTATTTTGAGGAAATTTGGTGGATATGTTGCCCTGGGCAAGACCCTACTATACACCGAAATTCAACTTTCTAAGTTCGTAGAAACTTGAGTTATTCCAATTTGAAACATTTAATAAAAATTCACTACCATAACGCTTACTGCATCCCGAACTTTTTTTTCTTGCGCACCCTCAATGCATTAAGGCACGAGCCGCTACTGGGTATACATGAGAATAGATTACATGTATTATGAGTGGGCTGTTTAAATTTCACCCTCCAAATCCAGCTCCCCGCGCTAGTAGATCTTTTTTGGGGGGTGAAAGTTGGTTTGGCATATGTACTGCTATCTGAGTGAAGTCGCTTGTCCATTTCGAAGTGCATAGAGAGATACCCTCTCTCCGAGTATACGTAGTTAAGTATCTAAATGTGTCAGCTTTCATAAAGGGCATTTCATTTAAAAAAATTATTTCACACTATTGTAAGTAATTTATAAACAGTTATTTATAATCCACCCTATATGTTATACTAAATGTATATTTCAAAATGTGTATCCAAATTGATACCCTGGAACCTAGGGTCAAAATAGGTCGTTTTATCCCAATTTACCCACATACTTACTAAAATGTACAATTTAAAAGTTACATCCTTTACAGTCGATATTGAAAAAAATTTATTATTACCCAATGGTTTTAGATGTTGCTAAAATTTCGTACACGCTAGTTGTCAATAAAGTTTAATATTTTAAAGTTAATATCAATTAATTGCAACAGAAGAGGTTAAATTTTTGGGGTAGCTACCCCTTTATTTACACCAGTTTTTTTCTGAATCACGTTTTAAAAAATTATTGAAGTATGATTGTTTATTCTAATACTGTTATGTCTTCAATTTTTACAATAGAATAATAGTTATGAATAATATTCACTGGAGTAAGATACAATAACCTAGATTACTTTTTTATAACCTTACTACTATCTACTATCTACAATGGAATCAACAATAAGAGCTAAGTAACTAAGTAACTAACAATAGTAATAATTAATTGACAGCTAGGGCTGCAGAATATAATGTAAATTAATTTCAAAATCTCTGACCCTGACAACCAGGCGGGCACGAAGCCGTTTTCTAAAATTGAACTTTATTCAACGAAAAATGTCAAGTTTATTGCGGATGTAATTCACTGCATTACGTACACGACCTTTAAGTTCTTCTACATCGTCTACGGCAGTTGAGTTGACAAGTCCCTTAAGATGACCCCAAAGATAAGTCACATGGAGCCAGATCCGATGACTATGGCGACCAAGCAATAGGGGCGGTTCTGACCACTACCTATCCACATATCAGAAAAAAAATTCTGACACCAGCAGCACACGTTGAATAAATAATATGCCGGTGCACCGTCATTCCTACACCACATGATCCGTCCGTATGCACAGGCACACCTTCAAGAAGGTTATTATATTCGTTCTCCAAAAAAATATATATCTCTCTGTGAGACGATAATATAAGGCACTACAAGGTTACTTCTCACAATGCCTATTTAGACATGTAAACTGAATGTATGCTATTGGTGGAGATGCTTACAAATATGGGTTGTTCCAATAATGTTCATTGCGAATATTATCTGGCTATAAAAATTGGAGGTATCATCTAACATTCTTAGGATTACATGACAAAACGACTTTCTTCTGGGAAACCTTCAGGCAGCCACTCAACAGCGAATTGTTGTTGTCGCCACACTCTCCATGCTGCAGAATGTAAAACTTATCTAGCGGATTATCTTTGATCATTTAAAATTACTTCTATTTCAACTCTGCAAGCATCTTGGCCGACCAGCATCAAGTGTTTTGGTTTAAGTGAACCATACTCACGAAGCCGTCATTCAATGTTGGTAAAAGTTTATACGCGGGGAGCGACGGGTTGAAAACTTCTCCACGTATCGCTTAACAGCAGCGCTTGTGTTGCCTAAACATTTGCCAAACATCAGTAGTATGTCTGTTTGCTTATCAGAAGTATAAATAATCGCCACTTTTTAAATTATACCAATAATGAAATTACGAGGTGATTATAAAATTACAACAATTAATAATGTCGAAAGTATGACATTTATAATTATTTTAGTAAAATGCCTTTTCCAGCCCACTTATGAATCAATAGTAGCTAAATTCATTTGAATTTAAATCAAATATGTAATTAGTAAAGCAGGTCAGATGTTGAATAAATTTTAATTTAAACTCTCGAATTCAGGATTTTCCATCCTCTGGTGACACTGACTTGGTTAGTGAAACGATGGTCAGGTTTTTAAAAAATGTCTTGTGATTTGAGTCCTCCCAGGTGTACTTATCAGTGCTCACGCCAGACACCAATCTTCACTTATTGAAAAATTATTTCATGGCAAAAATGCAAGATACTACATTTCAAGACGCAGCAAGTGCGTTATAGTAGTGAATTTTCATAAGAATTGTACATTGTTATTATACGGCGTATTACTAAAATTAATACTATAAACTTACACAGACCTTGAAGATCGATTTTAGAGGCGTAGCGTTTCAACGACTATTTCGATCTTAGATCACGTCTTACGTTTAAGTTCAAAGATAAAAAAACAAACTGTTTTAAAATGATTTTTATAGACTTGACTTGATTTTGTTTAAATTTCCACTATATTATGCAACACTTTCAGTATTTGGGGCCGTTCATCAAGCTACAAATTTTGATTTCATGTAGTCCGTCATTTGCGATATTTGTGGCCGAGATTTCAGAATTGTTGGTTCGGGTCGTATGTTTTGTACCTGTTATTTATTTTGTTTGGTTACCGTTGATGTATGGTTTATACCTGTTGTATGAATGATCTACTCATGGCAGTTAACTACTCTGTCTGCCAGGCTTTAACCACTAAGTCGTTTTAATGTATGTCTTTCCGATTTTATTTTAAATTTGGAAAAAACTGTAAATATTCTGAACGAAATTACTTAAAATTCACAACATAGGTATATTTTCAGCATTTCTACGTATATTTTATTTTCACCATTTATAGCCACACGTGAAGTCTCATTCCCGTTACTCTAATCCTAAAACAAGAATATAGTGTTTTCAAAAATATTTTTGTATCTTTTTGGGGGCGAAAATGACCTTTATAGCTGATTTACGAACTCGTCCGTAGTCTTAATACAATGAAGATAGTTGCCAAGTTTCCTTAAAATCAGTTGAGCATTTTTTGAGTCATCGTTCGGATATATACATACATAACACATACATACATACATACATACATACATACATACATACATACATACATACATACATACATACATACATACATACATACATACATACATACATACATACATACATACATACATACATACATACATACATACATACATACATACATACATACATACATACATACATACATACATACATACATACATACATACATACATACATACATACATACATACATACATACATATATATATATATATATATATATATATATATATATATATATATATATATATATATATATATATATATATATATATATATATATATAATTAAATATTAATCAATTATTAGTTGTCAAAATTATACATTATGCCTTACAAAGAAGCTGTGCTTATGCTTGTATCAACATAATTTTGTAAAATCCTCAATCAAACTGTCAAATCAATTTAATTTAATGTCACTTTCTGAATTTTGGTCGATCTTGCTTTTTCTTCCCTTTCTTCTTCCACAAACATTTCTATAGCCGTTATAAAGACTTATCTTCGCTCTCGCCTCATTATTTCTCTTTATTTCAACCAAACGTTCTTAAAAAAAAATTGTAATTCTTTAGCACAGAAATTTTACATGAATTTCCCACAAAGCATATAAATTCAAACGGACCCTAGATTTGGGTTCTGGGGGTCCTAATACACGCCCATCCAAAAAAAAAATCCGAATGTCTTACCATCCCTACCTCTTTATTAGTAAATTTGCTTAATGAAAATTCACTAAAAAAACAGTTTTAGTAAAAGTTAAGAGTAAAAAATTGGGGTAAATAAAAGGGTGGCTACCCTGAGTTTTCAACCCCTCCTGTTGCATTGGATTGATATTAGCTGTAAAACATTAACCTCAACAACCAGCAGGTATCAAATTTTAACAAAGTATCTAAAACCATGAGGAATAATGTACCATTTTTTTAATATTTATTTTAAGCCATATAATTTTTTAAAGATTCATTTTGGTATGTGAGTAAATTCGGTTGAATCGACCTGCGAGATAAGCGCCAAAATTTCACAGCCTGACATAGACACAAGGTATCGCGGCGTGTCACAATTTGTTTAGTCATTGGTTCAAGTCTTATTAGCCTTGGAACAAACAAATGTTGGTTTTCTTATAACTGACGCTTGTTTCATCACGATGTCAGAAGTCATGAAAATTAAGTATAGAGCTGTTATTAAATTATTTACACTTCAAAGCATCAACGATGGGCTGCATGGGGAATACGGGAAAAATTCATTGTCTTATTCTGTAGAAAAGGATTGGTCAAAACGATTTAGAATGGGCCCGGAATCCTTGGGAGATGACGTAAGAACGGGAAGAAAGATGGAAATGGTGCCGGACAACAATATTGCCCTTGTTGAGGGTATTAAGCGATCGACGCTTGAAAATGTAAGAATGATAAAAAATGTCGGCGGCTTTCAGATACAAGCGTTCGCCGAATCCTCCACGACCATTTAGGCATAAATACAGTTAGTGGAAGGTGGGTCCCCATACATCTTTCAGCAGTTCAGCGACAGCGTCGTTTCGAATGTGCCCGATCCTTTTTGGACCCCTGTGGAGAAAACCATGTGGACGTGTTGAAGACAATTGTCACGGGGAGATGAAACTATGGTTTTCTACTTTGCGGCTTTGTGCAAAAAGGAGTCGACGGAATGAAGGCATACAGGAGAAGCACCGCCAAGAAAATTCAAGGTCTGTCGACAAAAAAGTGATGCTACGATTTTTTTGGGATTACGAACGTACTCTTCTCATAGAACGCAACACCACAGCCACCAGGGTATATTATGCAACACGCCTGCATAAATTACGCCTAACTATTCAAAAGAAAAGACGTGGAAAACTGTTCCACGATAATACACCTGTACACTGTGCACAAGCCGCAATTCGTGACTGCGGTTTCAAACAAATTGATCAGGCTCTATACAGTCCAGATATGGCCCCCAGTCATCACTGCTTATTTGGAAATTTGAAAAACCAACTTCGCGGGCGCCATTTCAGTGACGATGAAGAGGTGAAAGCTACAGTTTGTCAACATTTTGAGAACAAATCAAAAGAATATTCTTTTAGGGGTATAGAATTCTTTCTTAAACGGTGTAATAAGTGCATTAATGTTAGGGGAGCTATATTGAAGAATAAAATTTAGTTATGAGTCTACGCTGTTTCTTTCATAGTCAGACCGGGAAATGTTGTCGCTTACCTGGTACGCTCACCTTTAGTTTCCAGGTATGAATTTGGCTACACATTTTGGAAACACCTGTATATACACACAGCCATATAAATCACTTAAAATGCATCCTGGATAACCATGTTAAGCACGAAATAACGATTTATTATTTGTCAAAATGTGAAGTATATAATTAATTAGCATCGATAAATAATAATATTGTTATTAGTAGATAGACGGTATCGATTTGCGAATAAATAATATGAATAAACCACCGTCGTGTTTAAAAATAATGACTATATTTTTTTTAATGCTAATTACTTTTGGTCCATAACAATATGAAGAAAAATATAAAAACAATTCAATGGAATCTTAGTTTTTATTTGCATACATGAAATGCAAAAAGAATTTGGTATGCTTTGTTTCAAAACATTTCAAACGGACAAGTAATCTCTGCAGTATAATAAACATGTTTACTACTATAACGACAATCAAAATTTAATTTATTAGGATAATGATTTCACATAATCACTGTAAACCATACTGTCACAATCACTCATCGCTTCTAATAAAAATGTTGTCGACATCAAAAGCAAAACAGGGAAAACAAATTACATCAAATTAAGATTCCAGTATACATGCATGCAACAGTGACACAACACAAAAACAAAAGCCTATGATAACATGAAATTTACCGTTAGTAATGGAAGAAAATGACGATTTTCTAGATGGTCGTCGTTACTAGTACTGTTGTGTGAGTTAAAGAATGTAGTCCCTACGATTTAGGAGACAATCGCACGTCACCACTTTAACAACTTATTCCAGTCATGTAGTAACGCAGCGTTTCTTGTAGTAAGTTGTCAGTACTCCGGCCAGAGAGAGAGAGAGCAGGACAAGAAAGCGATATATCGCCGTCGCTGATTATAATAGTCGAAGAGATTACCGCCGTGTCACGACATGGCACATCATAGCACCATCACTTCTCGCACTCAGAACATAGTGTGGTTTGTGTTTGTTGATAGTGAAGGGTATCCAGTGGATAGTGGACAGCAGCCACTACCAACAACCGGGCAATTAGCAGCACCAGTAGAGTGCCGCAGCAGCGAGTGGTGACCAAGAGCAGAGACAGTGGTGATAGACAGAGACGGCCGCAGATAACGGTGGGGCTGGTGGTGTGCGCTAGGCTAGAGCACTATCCTGCGACTGATCCTGTGGCTGTGCCAGTGTGGTGGCTCTAGGATCAATATTGGCGAGGAGAGCCTGGCTGGAGCGCGCGCTGTCAGGCACAACCCGCCGCCCATGCCGCCGCCGCCATACGACCAGCTATACAGCCGGCGCGAGTCGCTGCCGCCTCCACATACCTGGACTAAGAGAGAATCTGCTGAACCGGGCGAACAGGTAATAAAAGAGGTACCTACCATCAAAGCCCCTAAGACACTTTCGCAACGAAATATACACTTATGGCAAAGATTATATGCCCGATGACAGAAATGCAGATAAATAAATAAGGATGTAAAAATACCTATCGTCAGAATCATTAATGTTATGGTTACAAAAAAAAACTTCCGACATTCAAACACCTGAATACTTTACGGACTTTACGGCGAAGGTAAAAGATGAACCGTTGATGCCCATACAAAGTGTAGATTATCTCATAGTGAAAACGCATGCAGCTACAGGATACAATATTTAGATAATTAAAGGAATATAAACCGCTTTTTAATGTACTTGATGCACTACCCGCCAAATCGGGTGTGTAAAGAAACCCATAACCTAACCCGCCGTTTTGTTTGCGAAGTTAACGCTTCTAATTAATTTTAGGCTCTAATTATTGAAAAATATATTCACTCTCTAATAAGACATCGTGTCTTCCCAGAGTGTATTTCACGGTATAGAACCTGAAAAATATCTGAACGCAGCAAATGCGTTATGGTAGTGAATTTTCATTAAAAAAATTATAATATGAAGTATGTCGTTTGTTTAATAACTTTTGCATACATGCTATACAAAATTGTTATTTCTCTGCAGTATGTGTGAAATTTTTTCTTTAATATTATCTACACGACAAGTTATTACCTTCAAAACAGATTTTTTCGAAGTTTCAAAAAAATTAAAATATTTCTGAAACTATTTCATTTAGGTATAGCAAATATTAATTGAAGTTTACTTAAAAATGAACGACAAATTCAAAAATGCATTAATATACAGGGTGTTCCATTCGAAACAACAAAGTTCACAGCAGTTTCCGGTATGACCGGAAGTCAGCTATTTTGGAAACTATCACTATCTGTTAGAGTATCTTCTAAAACCGAGATGTGCAAATTTTCAGTGCTCAATTTTATATAGTTTGAAGACTAATCTAATAGGCCACTCACTATGAATGACCCTGTATGTGTTTATATATATATATATATATATATATATATATATATATATATATATATATATATATATAATATTATTTAACGGCGAAATTAATAAATTAATATTAATTTAAAAAACTGTGGTATGCTGTGTGTGTGTGTGTGTGTGTGTGTGTGTGTGTGTATGTTCGGAGAAAGGGATGGCATTGAAAGGTTATCCAGTAGTCACATACTTTTATAATAATTATTAGCTGTTTCACTTCGTTCAGGCTTGCAGTAAGAAAAAGAGAAATATATAAAGTTGTCCCAAAAACACTGCTACCAGTTTCCGGACCAACGAAACCAATCCAAACAATTTACGCAAAAACTACATTTCCGAAGATATAATTATTCACAAACACCATTTCGACAAAACTTCGAAAACACCTTTCACGGAAATCCTATTTTTTTACAAACATTGGCTGAAATAATGTCACACGAAACTAATTTAACCTTTTTTTACGAAAACTGGCTAAAAAGTTTTTTATACGACTATTTGCTAAACAAATTTCTTTTCACCAAAATTCGAAAACAGATATTTCATGTGAATTTGCAAACATCTTTATTTACAATAACGTATTAAACATTGCTAATTAATTACTTGAGTTGTTTCTTGGAGAAGCTTTACTCGTTTAAAAACGCTAGTTTCGCTTAAAGGGGAAATGTGGTTTATGCATGATGGAAGATCGGCACATTTTAGCATTCAAGTCAGCTAATTTTTCAACAAAAATTCAAAATTAATGGAACGGGCAGGCAGGTTATCAACCGTGGCCGCCTGGATCAACAGATCTTAACAGACAAGTAAGCTTGGAGAACCCAAATCACCAAAACACATTATTAAAGACTTGTCGATCGTTTACTAAAAAATATTTTTCATCCTCTCATGACGCTAACTTTGTTAGTGAAACGATCGTCAGGTCTTTAAAAATGTGTTCTGGTGATTTGGGTTCTCTCTCTTATCGGTGCTCATCACAGATTTCAATCTTTCCTTAGACCTTAACAGTTTGAATTATTTTCTTTGGGAACAAGTGAAGACTTGTTTTACCATCCATTCAAAATCAGCAACTCCAAAACTGGAAAATTTACTCATGTCAGACGATTCGAAATAATCCAGGAATTTTTCAGTCGGTAAGTCGACAAGAAAGAGATTTAGTGCGTGCATAGAGCAAAGAAGAGTACATTTCCAACAGTTATTGCGATGTTTTTTAGAATCTTTCATTTAATATCATATCTTATTTTTCGAAAGGTATTGGTTAGGTATTTTTGAAGTTCATTATTTAAAATACTAGCTTATTATAAATGATTCAACATATTTGTAAGTTGACGATCGTTACGAATTGTAATAATATTGTAATGTAGATAATTGTACGAATTGTAATAATACATTTATTCAGTTTCAATGTTCCAGAGAACTTGTGTGTGTGTGTGTGTGTGTGTGTGTGTTTTCTTTAACGTCGGCCTATTTCCGCGACTATGACCAATTACCGACGCCAGCAAGCAGTTTCACCTCACTATCCTGTCTTTCTGTAAGGAGAGTAGGGATCTTTAACGTGCCCAACATTGCATGGACAAGGGACTGAGGGTTTTACGCCCCCTCCGAAGGGAGGAACGTGAATGCATTCAACTTGCTCAATTACAATGCAACAACCTCGGTTGATGTTAATGTTACAGCATGTACTAAAAAAGTAAAAGGAGAATCCTGGATTCAAATCCAGTACCCTTTGGTTCAGAGGCAAACGTTCTTACCACTGCACCACCGAGGCCCAGAAACAGAACGCTTTACTACATAATAAAAGTGATTAAAGAAGAGTTGAGTTCTGTGCTTGCAAGGATACTAAATAATTTGGAAATGGTTACTGATATAAAAAAGTCTGGACGCAGCAGGTGCGTTATGGTAGTGACTTTTCATAAAAATGTTTTTCATAGCAACAATGTGTTTTTTAGAAATCAGGCATGATATGTGCTTACCAGTGTAGGCGAAACAATGTACCATAGTTCATCAAAATAACTTTAGTGTTTGAAAATGTACGCAAACTTTCCGAAAATAAACAAAAAATATTACCGAAAAAACTGGTTTCCCCGCCAACGACCTTACAGGTTAATGGCAAATTGACCTATTCAAATTTGAAGCATTTAATGAAAATTCGCTCCACAACGCAGTTGCTGCGTCCCGAATTTATTTTCTTACAAAGATGCAAAAATGCAATAATATAAAGGGTGTTCGATTAAAGAAAAATCTAACACCAACGACATATGGGTCAGCCTGTGATTGTAGAAATATTTTTTCAGATGAAGCTCAAGACGCCCTATAATTGACGTACAGATTTTTTTTCGTATCTTGTTTAATAACGGATATATTGAACTTTATTGATTTTTTACGAAAATTCACTAAAAATTATATACCATTAAACGATAAACTCTATAGCTGAAACTACTGCCAAAGCATCAGAGAGAGGGTCTATTTGAAATGAATTTTCTGGAAATATTTTATTAAAATGAACGACAATCACGGTTGAAGCTGAGACTGGCGGGTTTGTAAAACATTCTTCTGCGATATGTTCCTAACATACCTATTATTACTTTCAGGTTCTTTGCCTAAATGTTGCCAATTTTGACGTTTCAAACCGCGACTTTGATGTTTTGAGGAAAACCGCAATTTTTTTTCTTTAAATGCATATAGCTTTTTTGTCTTTGAGTAACTGTTTCCTTCCAAAAAGGAGTTTACCAAACTCTGTGTGTCACCAAGTGACCCACGTCACCGAGATAGAAACGTGACTTGGATAAAATCGGCATATAAGCTATTAAACTTATAATTTAAACGTAAACAGTTTACTTATATTAGCAGAAAGTGATCAAATCTAATATTAAAAAGCAAGTTTAGAAAAGCTAAGTTTTACTAAACGAATATAACTTATTTTCGACGAATTTCGTTTAAATTCCATCAATTGAATAATTTTTCATACACAAATTCTCATATGTTTCTTCAAAGAAAATTCATTAAATTCATTTATAAGAAAATTCGCCAAAAAATTTCAATTCAATGGTCTGATTTTCCTGGCGAACCAACCCTTTCAAGTTGTTTACCCACCTACCAAAATATAATTTTTCACAAAAACCTTTTCGACGACAAAACAAAAATTTAATGAAAATTTGCAAACAATTTTTCAAGAAAATCCGTAGAAATTTTTTTATAATAACTTATTAAACATTTATCATTAATTACCAAAATTTCACAAAAACATCTTACAAAAAATGATTTCCGCGAAGCACAAAAAAAAATTCTGCGGAAACTGGCATAAATTTACAACATTCTAATACACGTTTTGTACAATATTTTCCATTCATAAACAGGAATAGTTATACTAATTTTCACGCTTCAGATCACCAGTTTGACATTTGCTCGAGAAAAATTATAAAATTCTTAAAGTAATCTTTCTGGTAATTCTTGAACTTTTGCGCCATGAAAAGATAAACGTTGTCTGTAATATTTAATAGATTTTTTTTAACACAAACAATATTTTGGTATTGCGTCTTCTCTGACTTTTAGTGGCACTAAAATATTGCTTCATTAAGTGCCTACAACTGTTTTTTTATTTCAACACAGAGACCTAAATTTTGGTGCAGAATTTGGTTTTTACAACATAAACCAACCTGCCAAATGTGGTTGTCATGGCCTTGTTATTTCCGGAGATATGACTATTTTTCTTTAAATGCCTATAACTTTTTTGTCTTTTGACTTACATAGCTAAATTTTGATAGATAACTTACCTATAAGGATGTAAACCCGCGCACCAAATTTGGTTGCCCTTACTTTGTTAATTTCGGAGATATAAATTTTTTCGAAAGAAAACAAACTTTTCCGGGAAAACCTGGGCAGATTTTCCTGGCTAACGAACTTATCCAAGCCATTTGCAAAAGGAATTTATTCACCAAATTTAATCAAAATCGGCCCATTATTTTTTGAGTTATCGGTGTGATATATATATATATATATATATATATATATATATATATATATATATATATATATATATATATATATATATATATATATATATATATATATATATGAACAAACATATAAAAATTGAAACTGACCCCAGATATGTGTTCTGGGGGGCCTAATTAGCGCTCATTTGAAGAAATTTTTTCAAAATTCAAAAGTCGGGATCTCCTCATTAATGAATTTTTTAAAGAAAATTCACTAAAAGGGTGAATTCCTCTATATTTCATTTTCATATAGTATTTGCAGGCACTATATGCACTGTTTACGTGGCTTTCTAGATTTCCCACCTTTTCATCGATAGTCGATCTCATAATATCGTATCAATGTTTCTTCCACTGAATTCATTATTTTTGATCTCCAAAAAAGTTCGATTCTTCGTCAGAAACAAGGAAATAATAAACTTTTCCCAATTTTATTCAAATATTGTGGCAAATGACAAAATACATAAGCAGAGTCACCAACATTAATTACACCAACAAATGATGTATATGATACCGTGTTTTAGTGATCTCCCAAGTTGACGTTGACATATAAAACCGACTTCATGTCATGCGTTCTGAATTCTTGAATTATTGCAAAAGTTAGTAATAAAATGTTTCAAAAACGAAACATGAAAACGATGAAAAGTGAATACGTTTAGTGAAATAAGGTACTAAAGCATTACATGAGTATAGTTGTATGAGTCGTGTAAAGCGAGATATGCTCCAAAACATGCCATAAAGTCACTTTTGTGATTCTTCACATGACCGACATAAATATACCCACGTCCAACTTACGCTTTTTCTAAACAAAAATCCAAGTAACTCCAAAAGTTTGCTTCTGTCCTCATTTTTATTGTGGTTTTCATTATCCAGACCCTATAACACGTCTGCATACAAAATTTCGTAAGAATCGTACGTATGTGCGGAAAGTAAATAGGTACCGATTTTTCGTTTACTATAATCACGGTAAGTGCACAATACAACAAGTTGGCATCAACAGTTTTGTAAAAATTCCACAAAAAGTTGCAGAATAGTTAAAACACCCAGGTGCATCGGGTTACACTCGCCATTGCTTGATGAGGACGTCTGTCACCTTCCTCGCTGACGGTGGAGCTGACATTTAAACACTTAAAAGGAATGGAGAATGGCAGTCAATTAATGTGGCTGAAGGATATATGGAGGAAAGCATTATTGAATTAAATATTTTAAAAAGTATATTTTATCAGCAAGAACTAGTGTCACCTCAATATCATTCAGCAATGGAGATGGATAATTATAAGTTTTCAGGAAGAACAAATAGATTCGGTGTTTTAAGTTTTCAAATAATAATAATTATTGTACTTTTAATACACAATGTCAGCATTAAAGTCCGCATCATATGCGAATTTTTTTATTATTTAATTTACGGAAATGTAAAATTCAGGGACAGTTAGTGCTTTGCAAATAATTCAAAATGACATTGACGTTTTCCTTTTCTCAATCGTACCTGTGATATTTGACATTTAAAAAAGGAAAATACAAAAAGTTGGGTTATATTTCAAAATTTCGAAAAATATCAAATGCAAATTTATTTTATTTTTAGTGTTTTACCCATCCACCAAATTTGAACAAATTTGGCCAACTTGATTTTTTCATGTTAAATTCATTTGTTATTAAATGTAAAAGCATTTGTTCATAGGACCTAAGGTCGATCGGTTGGCAAATAAATGTTCTAATGTTGGTTTGTGGCATTTCTTCAGTGAAATATCGTTTGATACTGTGACGAAAAAGGGTCAAATCAGTTTTATTGTGAAATGTTGAAATTAGAGCAACAAGTATGACATCATTTTTTTAGCATATTAGATTTTTTTATGAAAAACTTTAAGTAGAAACCTTTTTGAACAGAAAAAACACTTCAGCAGATGAGTGTACTACATATTAAACGGGTCTTTTCGGATTTTCATAAATTAGAGTGGGTCAAAAAATTGTTCGATTAAGAAAACCTGAAAAAATTGACGGTGGTCTGAATTTGTTCTCATTCAGTGGGTGAGAAACTATAAAAGAAATATCTTTTGGATTTGACACTTTTCAAAATTTTGAAAAACAACCCAACTTTCTGTATTTTTTTAATGTCAAATTTGACAGGAACAGCCGATTGACAAAAGAAAAGCGCCAACGTCGTTTAGCATTACTTGTAAAGCACACACTGTCCCTGAACTCAAAATTTGGGTAAATTTGAAATTCCCATATGATGCGGAATTTAATGGTGACGCTGTATATAACAAAGTTTCCAATATTTAAGTAAACAATTTTCTGTCAAACTGTGTTTAATTAAAAGTGGCATTACTATACAGTAATGTGACAATATTAGGGGATAAAATGCCACTTTAATAAACGATTTTCAATTTACTGAAATAACACATTATCAGTCAAAATGCGAGAAAAAAGTTGTTAATTGCACAGCCTTATTTTAATGTGAAATTTTTAAGTGTAGTACTCGGATTTTCATAAGTTGATTTATGTGTCCACCCTTTTCAAATGGCCGCTTTCAGGGTGCGTTATACTACAATAATTTTATCTGCAAACTCTGCGCACATTTAAAACTGGGTCAAATTCTCTGGTGTCTGTAGGTATAATGCAGTCATTTTGTTCTCCCCATCTCTTCTCTAAATGCTATTCTCACATATATTTCTTTCCAGGCTAAATTTACAGAACTGGTGACTCCGTTGTTGCAGGTGCACCTTTTTAAAATAAAATAAAATCTTTGGCAGTAATTTTTTTTTATGTTTTTATTTGGCTTTGAGTACTAGCTCATTCGGCCATTTTTAAGATATTCAATTTTATCTAGCAATATTTAACATTCACATAAACGTGTTATACTCCAATAAGCAAAGATTGTGTGTGATTAAGTTTTTTTGTATACATACAAGATCAACACTTAGGTGTCTTACTCATTTCCTGAGGTGGTAATAATACTAGTAGCTGCAACTACCTAGGTCTAACTAAAATCAAAAAAATTAAAACTATGGGAAAGAGACAGGGACACTTCGCTCAACGGAGAAGCTCGGAACAATTTTCTATATGCTTTACAAAATATAAACATAACAATGCCGCTTAATATTATTTGTGAGTTTTCTTTAAAAAAAAAAATCACTAATGAGGAGATCCCGACTTTTGAATTTTGAAAAAATTTCTTCAAATGAGCGCTAATTAGGCCCCCTAGAACACATATACTTACATACATACATGATACTTTATTGGCTGAAATTACACTATATATATATATATATATATATATATATATATATATATATATATATATATATATATATATATATATATATATATATATATATATATATATCACACCGATAACACAAAAAATATGAGCCGATTTTGACAAAATTTGGTGAATACCTTCCTTTTGTAAATGGCTTGGATAAGTTCGTTATCCAGGAAAATCGGCCGACGTTTTCCCAGAAAATTTTGTGTTTTCTTTAGAAAAAAATTCATATCTCCGGAAATAACAAAGTAAGGGCAACCAAATTTGGTACATCGTTTAATACTGCTATAGGTAAATTACCTACCAATTTAGCGCTGTAGGTCAAAAGACAAAAAAGTTAAGGACATTTAAAGAAAAATAAATTGGGGTTTTCCTCAAAACGTCAAAGTGACAATTTAAAACGTCAAAATTCGCAACATTTAGGCAAAGAACTTGAATCTAATACGGGCTATGGAAAGAAAATGTCTCAAGAAGAATGTTTTACAAATCCTCAAGTCTTAGTGTCAACCGTCATTGTCCTTCAGTTTACTAAAATGTTTCCAGAAAATTCATTTCAAATAGACCATTTCTCTGATGCTTGGCAGTAGTCTTAGCTATAAAGTTTATCGTTTAATGGTATACAACTTTTGTCGAATTTTCGTAAAAAAAAATCAATAAAGTTCAATATATCCTTTATTCTACAAGATATGAAAAAAAATTGTATACATTAATTATAGGGTGTCTTGAGCTACATCTTAAATATTTCTACAATCACAGGCTGGCCCATAAGTCGTTGGTGATACAAATATTTTTTTTAGTCGAAAACGCCTTATGTTTTTGCATTTTCCATCGAAATGTAATGCATGTTTGTAACGAGAGAAATTCTGGACGCAGCAAGAGCGTTATGGTAGCGAATTTTGATTAAATGCTTCATATTTGAAAAGCTCAATTTGCTATGAACCTATAAGGTTGAACAAGCAATGGATTTTTTCGGTTACACTTTAAGTTTACTTTCGGACATTTTTGTAAGTTTTCAAACAATAAAGTTATTTTGATGAAACATGGCACATTGTTTTTACTATATATATATATATATATATATATATATATATATATATATATATATATATATATATATATATATATATATATATATTATACTGGTAATCAAATTTGATGCCTGATTTCTGAAAAAAAAACACATATTTGCTATTGAAAACATTTTTATGAAAATTAACTACCATAACGCACTTGCTGCATCCCGAACTTTTTATTCATTGGCTTCGTCTGTAAAATAACATAGCATATACTTGCCTTAGTAAAGTTCTTCGCCGAAATAAAGCTGACACTATGAGATACAAAACAGGCGCGTGGGTTAGTCATAGGTTAAATATAATTTGCAAATATGTTTAGAAAATTTCCTTTGGTTTTTACTTGTAATAATTAGATTTAATTTTCCTTCTATCAATCTTATTGTTTAACTCCTCTTTTCCGTGGCCCTTTGAGTATGTAAAGGTAATGTAATGTAATGTAATAGGTCTATGAGCCATACAACCCCCTTGGCGATAGTGTGTCACTGTGACTCTCATAAAATAAATATAAAACCACAGTAATTGTAAACAAACATGTGTTAGACATGTAAATTGTGCATGGATGTATATTTTAAAAAAAAACTAATTGTACTATATAATTTTCTATAAATTTGTGAAAAACACCTAAGAACCTCCTTTCACCTATTTATTTATTTCTCTCTCTCTCTCTCTCTCGCTATATATTCATATATATATATATATATATATATATATATATATATATATATATATATATATATATATATATATATATATATATATATATATATATATATATATATATATCTTTTTTCCCTGCTGCATGTCTGAGCCAATTAAAACAACTGACAATTATAAAAGTATGTGGCTGATGTATAACCTTCCAATGCCATCCCTTTCTGCGAAAACACACACTTCGCACCAGTGGAGCCTATCGTGGTGACTTTCAGACGAACAAGGTTGGCCACTAAAACATGGGAATAAACACAAGGATTTTGCAAGATGCTTACTTTAATACATAATTTAGGTTACCCACAGGGTGTCTTACAAACTTGGGTTGTTAGCCGTATATCAGGAACTACTCTGATTTGGAATGTGAAAATTTCTAGAGGTATGTTTTCTATAATTATCTGTTCAAAGAAAATAGTGATAGCTTCAGATCGTTATACCGGAAGTGAACATCAACTTCCCTTATCTCAAATAAAACACCCTATAATTTATTACATTTTTAGATTCCCTGTCAAATTTTAATATGGCTTTGTGTACGATAGTTGGTACTTATCTCTAATAGTTTCCGAAATATGGCGTCCTGAAAACAAACATTAACATCTGAAGAGGTTTAATAAAACTGTTTTTGTTAACCGAGTTTCATCTCTTCCACTAGAATTTTAGTACGTAAACGCTGAATTATTGCTTGATCTTATGCAGTTGACAGCTTCTGAGAAATTTATACAGGGTGCTCCTAAAACATTATTTTTTTTAAACTTCAAACAACCGTAACTTGACTTTTTCAAATGAAACACCCGGTATATTATTACATTATTGAATTCTGCGTTTAATTTTTGACGAAAATATATTATCTTGTTTTATACTATTTTTGCGACTCAACCAAAATGTTTCATTATTTTGTGAATTTTAGTCACGTTCTTGGATTTTGTGTTAGATTTGACACTATAAAATAAATCTGGGTGAGAAAACGCACAAACTTTGTAGAACACGACTTGCATTTAGGTATTTTGTGAAAAATTCCACAAAATATGCGGAAAGTTGTACAATGGAAACTAAGTCAACTATTTGTAGTATTATGTGTCCAGAAGTACCTTTTTGTCTTCAGCGAGGTTGCTATGGAACAATAACGAGTGATCAGATTTGACAGATTCTAACTGTCTAAGTGACAGTACTATTCTTTGCTCCTCCCAGTTGAGTGAAAATCGTTATGACTGCGTCATTTGGCAGATATTGTCATAACGACCTGTTAAATTTAATTATTATTTATGGTGAATATCACATAATTGCTGACAAGGCGTGTCCGGTATTTGCATAACGCTTTCAAAGTTGACCTACGACGAAGATAGTTAAACAAGTACTTCTAGAGGAATTGGGAACCCTCCCTCGCAATATTCAAAAGCACAATCCTCAATTGGACAACCAAGATTTAGCTTTGTCATAACTGTCACATAGTTGGCATTAATATAAAACAATGTCGTTACTCAAACCAAAAAGAATGAATTTAAAACAGCGAAGCATCGATTTTTTAAATTTCACTACAAAACAATCCACTATTTTTGGGGGGAAAATTCAAATTCGATAAAAAATATTCTAAATTCAAGGTATTGTATCAGCGTTCTAAATTCACATTTGACTAATACGAGTTTATTTTGCAAACTAGTGGGGGATTGGTTTAGTGGCATCTGTTTATGAAATAAATAAGTTATTATTTCCTTAAAGTTAGAATCTGTCAAAACTGACAAGTTTATTACGCGTTCCATGGCAATCTTGTTAAGGACAATAGTTCGACAGCTTTGGACACATCATTCTAGAAAAGGTTGTTTTATTTTGCCAAAATGTACTTTTCAGTATATTTGTAAATTTACCATTGGTAAAAACTATTTAATAAAAGCATTTTTCCAGAGTAGATGCATTATTCCCCGACGATTTATTTAATAAAAGCAATAAGACGAGGTCAGATCTGAAAAAGTTATTCAAATTCAAAAAATAATGAAATATTTTGTTTATGACGCAAATAAAACAATATATTATATTTTCGTCAAAAATTAACGTAGAATTCAAATGTGCAATAACATACAGGGTGTTTCATTTGAAAAAGTCAAGTCACGGTTGTTTTAAAAAATAATAATGTTTTAGGAGTATCCTGTATAAATTTCTCAGGAACTGTCAACTGCATGAGTTCAGACAATAATTCAGCATAGATGTGAGAAAATTATAGCTGGAGATAAAACTCAATTAACAAAAACAGTTTTATCAAACATCTTCAGATGTTAATTTTTGGTGTTCAATATTAATACATTAAGGGTTCGTGGTTTATTTGCACAGACTAGGCTTATATATATATATATATATATATATATATATATATATATATATATATATATATATATATATATATATATATATATATACTCATTAATGTTTTAAGAAATTTTATTGGCACTGACAACTTACTGAGTGACGATTGTTGTCATACTCAAAAATTATCTTCAGTACCTGCAGTTTTTGGGCCTCTAAAGAATAAAACACCAAACATGTCAGAGTTAAGAAATATTTCCTGAATAATACTTCCACTAACTGAAGCCGTTTCAGTTTTTAATCCTTGTTTAATCTTAACCTTCACAATGGGTCGCTATGAAATTTAAAATAAAGTACAAAGTGTCTCACTTTGGTTGCAACTGCTGGCTATCTCGTTCATTGGTAATAACAGAACCTTGCGGTTTTCGCGAACATGAGCTACATTTTTTATGAAACGAAATATGCCGTAAATAAAATTGTCATAGCCCTCTTAGTTTCCGAACAACAGGGCGATATTGAAATATTGCATTTTCAGGTACCCCTTGTATTTCAATTGTCTGACACCTTGTCAAAAAGGTAAAAGCAAATTACCTTCAGAACTTTTTCCGTAGAATCTAGTGGCGTTGTTAGTTTTTTCTAATTATTACTCTTTTTGAAATATTGACCAGTGTTTTTTTTTAATGGGACAGCCTGTACATTTGCCAAGAAATTAATTTGCATTTTCACAAGCTTCGCAAAAATATGTGAAATTATTGGTCTATTTTAATAAACGAAAAAAAACTAATTTTCATAATTCTCGTTCAAAATTTTGCAGTAGGCCGTGCAAGAAAAGCTCTGTTTATTTATTTCTATATGATAACATTAAATCGCGAAAATTATTTAATAACAGATATTTATCAATATATCTAGTGCGAATTTTTCACAAAACAGTGGTACCTACCTAGATTTATGGAACAAAAGGGAATAACATCAATAAATAATTATTATCCAATAAGTCTATCAGCAAAAACATACTTTGAAAATCGTAACATAGGCACTAAAGTAATCTAGTAAATCAAAAGAACTGTTCAAAATGAGTAGCATTTTGTTGTATGCACGCTTCGCATACTTTTACTATTCGTTTTAAGAAATTAAGCGAAACAACGGGATGATTTTGTAAGTAGCAAAACTTTTTCTTACTGCGTTTCCTAAATCTTGAATGCACTTTTATGATATAAATAAATAAGAAGAGGAAATAATTTCATTCTCCAGATATCCCATAGAAACAAATCCAATATAGACAAGTCTGTGGACCTAGGGGGCATCTTATAGGCTCATTGGTTCCGATCCATTGATTTGGAAAATTACTCTCCAGAAATAACCTCGCCATTTGAGAATTGTGTGCAGTAGCCTCGTCCTGTTGAAAATTAATGTTGTTTACATGCGCTAAATGAACAGCATCAAGCAACTCAGGTATAGCTGCCTCTAAAATTTCAAAGTAGCGATTGGCTGTTAGGTTTCCCTCAAATATATAAAATATAATTTATGTTCCTAATATGAAGCAAGACACATTTGACTTAGAGAAAACCTGCCCTGCTGTCTTCAGGGAAATTTTGGTGTTGGTTTTCTGGGACCAGAATCTGCTATTGTGCTTATTAGGTATACCAGAATTACTAAAATGAGCTTCGTCTGACCACATAACCATCATTACAAAACCTCTAACCATATCACATCTTTCCCGAAACCAATTGCAGAAGAGTACCCGACATCCCCAAGGCGTAGGTGATGGACAAACCTAAATTGGTATGGGTGGTATTTGTGTTTTCTTAGAATTCTTTGAACATTGGCTTTTGGAATCCCTACGCTCCTTTCGATGGCTCTACAGAAGTTTGTAGGTTAAGCTTCTACATTAGCCAAAACTGTGACTTCCTCAACATCTCGATTTTCTTCATTATATGTTTTTGAACGAGGTTTGTTAAATAATCCGTAACCAAGTAGTCTTGTTATTCGGTAAAAAGTGGATGTATTGTGTTGCCTCATTTCTGGATACCTAAATAAAAATGAAGCAATAGTATTTAAACATAACTGGAAACCAACTATTTAGCTGTTGCAATAAATCCGAGATACCGCTTCAACAATTTCATTACTTAATAAAACAAGCTAACATATCGTATTTCTCGAAATATTCGAAAGTTTGGTTTACTGTCATAGTCACAAATGTACACAATAAATAAATACAAAAAAGCCAAATTTGAGAATAAAACACAAAGTTTATATAATTAGGACAAGGAGTGATACGACATAGAACAAATTTTGGGAACTGTCACTTGCTGGCAAGTAAACGATAAACAGCAGCATTTTTTATAGCACACTGCAAAATTTTGATTGAGAATTATAAGAATTATCATTTTTTCTGTTGTTTATTAAAATAGATCCATAATGTTAAAAGTTAAGTAAGCATGAAATATTTTCAAGAAATACTGAAAATGTCATTTTTTGTCAAAACGTTTGAAATTTAAAAGTTGTGATGAGGCATTGTTTTGAGGTAGTTCAAAGGTAACAAAATATGAAATAAAAAATCCAGAGTCGTAATTGAAAACATGGAGATGATGATGGTTTCTGAAAGACGAAACATCGGATTTCAAATTTGAAAATGCAATCTTGTAGGAGAGAAAAAGTAACCTCGATGAAGTGTAAATCATTTTGTTATATCTTTTCAAATAACGTCACAAAAAAATAACACAGATTTTATGAGTTTTCGGTTTTTACCGATTTGCACCGGAAGTATTCGGAATTTTCTAATTTTCTAAACTGCATTTTGCTGAGCATCAAATTACGCAACTTTGCCATAATTTAACCGACCATGTATCTCTTACAGTTTCCGAGATACCAATGATGAGGCTCGAATTTGAGCCACCCTGTACATTGATTATGTTTTACTGAATAACAAAGTTTTCTGCAATTGCAACCGAGAATATATTTACAGTGAAATAGAAAATACATTTTATGATCGATTCCACTATAATACTCAAGTCATAAGCGACTTTTTTATAGTTTTATAACAAAACAATCAATATTTTTACTGCACGCATCGGCAAGAGTTCCGGCAAGAGCTTTAATACCTCATTTATAGTGTATATTGTATGAAATTCATGCTTTTATTTAATCGATTTTAGAATACATAACAGGCTTCCCATGTAAACACATTTCTTGCTGGGCTCATAGTTAACAAAGTAATCCATTTATTTCATCCTTTGAGAGTTAAGGGGCGAGGGTCGTAATTTGTTTGAATAATATGTTACTTGAAACATAAAAATCATTTTCTTGTGGAAAGTAAATCTAACTATGTAATATGTACTATTTACTAAGTGAAAATTGGAACCTGTGACGAGCACTAATAAGTACACTTGGAGAAACCTAAATCACCACAACACATTTTAGCATGGAAATTGATGGTGCAGAGTCCCCATAGCATTTATCAAGCTTAGCCTTGGTTTAAGTGATGTTTTTTCTTCAAAAAATAATGTTTGATGAGCACACGAAATTCATTTTATTTTCCATTTTCGTTATAACTCAAGAGGTTGTCTGCTTTCAATGGCTATCTAACACAAACTAAATGTCGCAGCTTGTTCAAAATTTGACAGGAGTCAACTGACAGATGGTTGTTGACAGGAGCAGTGTTGCCCTTCGTGTGAAAAGGCTGGAAATTCAAAAAGTCACGGACTTACTGACCTGCCCTCGTATATGCCGTAGTTGCTATGATATATAAGTTATAGATGGTAAGTAGTCTAAAAGTTTAAAATATATTTCTGCACGAATACTGAAAATATACACCCGCTAGGCGTTTTATCATTCTTTTCTGTAGCATAAATATGTGCTGAACCATGGGAGATAACCCCCAAAAGAGGAGACCATAATTGAGAAGAGACTCAAATTCTAAAAAATATACACATTTTATTTGTCATAAATTGAGACTGTGTCTGAGCGATCTTAATTTGATTATACACATTTAGTCTAGCTGCTAGTCCATCACAATGTGCCTTCTACTTCAGTGTCTGCTAAATGAATTCCCAAAAACTTAATTATCTCTTTTCTGGATTGCTATATTTTGGACTATTACTTCTTGGTCATAGGGGACTGTTTTGTACAGTGTGAAAAAAACATATAAATCGTTGTATCAAAATTCAGAAACAATTTGTTACCACAAAACCATGTATATAAATTTTCCAAGGTATCTCTAGTCATAGAATTTAGTGAAGATTGGTTAGGTGAAGACAAAAGTATCCACATACATTATAATTGATGCTTCAATGAAAGATGGTAAGCCATTTATATAAAGAGTAAATAATACAGGACCCAACACAGATCCCTTTGGGACTCCACATGTAACTGGTAATGTGGGAGACCTATATGAGCACTTACTAGCGCCAGTATTAATGATTTCCACACATTGGAACGTTAGCTTCATCAGAGGATGAAATATTATAAAATAATTTTTGCCACAACCCGTATTTATATTGATTCTTAGGTAGAAGAACGAAACCGAAAAGGAAGATTTTAAGTCGAAGGCGCATCTTTCGTGTATTGACCGGGATAAGGTTATTGAACTTCCTTCATAGCTCTAACTGACCGCTCAAGGAGTGTTATCTAATTCACAGCCAATGAGAAAATAACGGGCTTAAGAGAGGTTGGTAATGGGCTTTGAGAGGTGCCTCTCGATTTAAGGAAGTTTTGTTCTTTATTGATCTAGAAATATAAAATCTTTCGTACACATCAAGCATGGACTGCTGTCTAATATTTTTGACAAGTTTCAAATTACCTTTATCAATGTGGTGGTTATTATCCCATATATGTTGTGCTACGTATGACTTGTCTACACTGTCATATCGTAAATGTGCGAGATGTTTACGCAAACTGGTACCTATGTTTATTTTAATCTGCCCGACGTATTTAAGATTACAATCTTTACAACCTATTTCATACATACCCGCCATAACGGCTTTATCTTTATCTTTAGTATTACCTAACAAAGTTCTTAAATTACTTCTTGTTGAACAAAGTTAGCTGCAAATCGGCCTTCTTAAAAATACTCTCGAGGCCCTTTGTCATATTCGGTTCAAAAAGTAGGCATACAGATTTTTTCTCTATTTTATCTTTCTTGAATGTAGTGCATGCCGATATCATTTTCTTTGTTCTGTTCTGGCCCCTTCAAAAACCTTCAACACCACCGGTGAGGCAGAGCCCCCGCAACATCACCGCTGGTAGGAAAGCAGCCCTAAACATCACTGTGGAGACTTTCCATAACAACGCTGTCGGCAAGGAGCCCCCTAGCAGCACCAACGCTAGCAAGGACCCCCAGGACAACATCCATAAGGAGTCTCCTTCAAAAGCATCATCAAGAAGGACCCCTTCGACCTGGGGCTGAAAGTTAAGTACACTGTTTATCTGTGGCTTTTATTTTCTTGTATAAAGTGTGCTCCACAATACATCTTCACAGTGTCACCAATATTTAAATTAAATTTCTTTTTCTGTCACATAATTCAGTAAACTTTTACCATCTGTATTGTATACAGTCAATAACTTTTTAATAAACAATTTTATTAATAATACCTGCTTTTATTTGTACCACTTAAGACCAACCAACCGCTTGTGCCTGAACTCAAAACCCTGAGATATCATGTTTATATTAGTCTTTATTAGAGTTAACAAAATTTTCTTTACACTATTACGTCATTTTAGTTTGATCCTTTGTTTGCTTATAAGTGACAGAGGCACTTGTCACTTTTGGGAATCAGGATGTCACTACTTAAAAAATTTGTAAATGTTACTGGCTGAAGCAAACCAATACCTAAAAATTAGTAAAGTAGTAACCAGGAACCCTATATGTGGTCCCATCATTTCCACCCCGATGATTTTGAATAGTTTGGCATAGCAAAATATGAAACAATAGCAGCGACAAAAGTGAGGAGGGCTCTAGATCCAGACAGTCTGGCCAGCCCAGTGACAAAAAAAGGCGCTGGCGTACCTAACAGGGTTAAGGTCATGCTGCAACTAGAACACTTTTTCAGGAATTATAAAACTGCAGAAGTCACCTTCATATCGAAACCAGGCAAAGACCCGTTATTTCCACAAAACTACCGGCCGATCAATTTCTATCGATGGTCGGAAAAACGCCAAGGCACTTATTGTGCCAAGACTGCAGGAACTAACCGACAACCTGCACATCATCCCGGACTGGCAGTTTGAATTATTCCTAATGGACCACTCGACGGTACTACCAAGTGCTGAGACTAGTCGAATTGTCGACAAGAGCCATAAGGATATAGGAGGCGCAGTTTTCCTGGACGTCGCGAAAGCCTTTAACACGGTCTGGACCAAAAGACTTGTATACAAGTTACTCGCAGCCAGTCTCCCACTATCTGTGTAAACCGAAAGTGGGGATCCCAGGACCCCGCGGTCAAGAAACTACTCCATGTCTGTGGCGTAACTGGACCATTAATTCATGGTTCATCGACAGGTACATGCGAATATTGGCGGTCACAGATCCAGTACAAGAAAACTGGAAGCCAAGATGCCTCAGGGCACACTCTTGCCTCCACACCTACCACACACACCGAGAACAAAGGCTACCACCATTGCGCAACATGCCGACGATATATTTGGAGAAACGCTAGACTGGTCAGACGCCGTCTACAGGTGGCAGTTACCAAAATGGTGGAGTAATGTTTTTCATCTTGAGGCGCGTGAATCCTGCCAGTGCAATACATATGTTCGATAAGAACATCTCGTGGAAGGATCACGCGAAATATCTAAAAGCAATTCTGAACAGGAAACTCACCCCAAAATACCACATGGACGCGATGGTCACGAAAGCAAACGCGGCGACGGCGGCGGTGAGGCCACTTTTCTGCAAGAGCAATAAGTTAAACTAGTAAGTTTTTAATTTACAAATCCATGATACGGCCGATTATGATACACGCTGTAGTCGCCTGGAGATACGCCTCGAATTGTAAACTAAGATGACTTCAATTCGTCCAGAACAACCGTAGTTCATCAGCAATCGACAGATAATAGTAGACACCAACGCCACGAACATTTAAGCCTATCTGAAAGAATCGGCCACGAAAACCTTCGCCAAGGCGGAGGCTCATGGAAACTCGTTTGTCAGGCCCTCGGTGAACTACGATGAAGCGGAGCAGAGAAAATGCAAGCAACTAACAATCATCCTACTGTAGTCTGTAGGGTAAGAACCTGCGAAGACATCGTAGTGCTGAAGACTGCATGGCGACTCATGCCCTTGCAAAACCGGATTCAGAAGGAACGTGTAGGCTCAAGCACGGGCGAGAGCAAGGGGACATAAGTTAGCAACCACCTCCGCTAAAGCACGCACCTTTGCTAAAGCGCGTACCAGAAGAAAATGGCTTCGTTGTCCTCCATGGAGGTTAACTGGGTAGCACTCGCTATGGTGTTGTAAACCGCGCTTGTATTTGTAAAGCCAAAAAAATACGATGTTATGTCAATCGTTTTTGAGCTTAAGTGGATGCTGGAGGATTCAAGGTTTTCAATTTCCAGGCGCATTTGCAAATGTGTTGTCCCTGTAATAGAATATCCAAATAAATAAGACAAGTCTGTGGCCAATGTAATGTAAGTTCCAAGGTCATATTTACCCATATCATCATAACCACATTTTTTAAGGCTCGCGCTATAAAGGCAACCTCGGACCATTAACACATTAATGGCAACACATTAACCAGAGACAGCCACTAGAGACTACGCAGAAAGAGAAACGAGTTCCAAGTTGCTAGTAAATATGAGCTCACCTCTCCAAAAGGAGAATAACACAAGTAGAACCTAAAATGTACAATATTCACTGGGTCGGTAAAATGTGGAACACATAATATTCTTTTTTACATTTTACGGAAAAAAGTAGTGGCTTTGACAGGCCTGTTCGATTTTCGTCAAAGGTTATGCAGTGGGATTTGAAAATATGACAAATTCTATTTTCACCTGAGCGGTGTTGTCGGCCCTACAGTTTTCTCAAAAGGCTGCCACCTTTTTTTATTTTCAATAGAGCACCCCATATGTCTTACGTAGTTTAAAAAATAATTTCAGTTGAACGTTGGAAGGGCTAATTGGTTTTCTTAGAACAAATAAGAAAAGTACTGCACCAAAAGAAAAATGAGTTTACTAGAAGTGATATAAGAACAAGGCTTGTTGAAGAACACCGAGAAGAGTAAGGCAAAATTTGTTGGACATATTCTGGGATATAACAACTTTCTGACAAAATTGTTCTTAGGCACATACTTGGAAAAATGGAAGAGGAAAACTTCTGGAAAACCTGACCGGGCTGCTAAAGCGCGGTGGCTACAATGAAACGAAAAGTGTTGCTGGAAACCGTCATTTTGGCACCACAAGCGACATTTCCTTAAGACTGTGACGATGATGAAGTAATATAAAGTGAGAATTTTAAATCTAGCGTTTAAAAATACATCTTTTAGGCTATCCATCCACAGACTTTTTCTTAATTACTTGACGGCACTACAGAAATACAAAACAAATTTTCGGGACGCAGGAAGTGCGTTATAATATAGAACTTGACGATCGGTTTTAGACGTCCTAATACGCGCTTATTTGAAGATTGTTTTAGTGTTAACATCTATATCTCTATTATCAAAAAAATATTTTAATCTTCTATTCTAGCTTATTTTTGAGAAAAATAAACGTTGGTATATCTAGGGACGGTAAGGCTTTTTAAAAGAAATTTCTGTTACAAATTTCATTAAACTTACAAAAGATTTCTAGAAGAAAACCTAATTCGTATTTAGAAAAGAAAAGTATCTGCCAAATTATAACCATGGCAGGTCTTTCTCCTTGTTAATTGCCCGAATGATTTTGTTTTAGTCGACCTAGTCGAACCGGTTTTTCCCACACGAAAAGTTTTTTAAAAACAAATTATTAATCAATTCTCTGAATAAAAATTCAGTACTATCAATAGAAAAAATGTCTGGTGAAAATTATAATTTTAGACTCAAAGGTAACAAAGTTATCCACCCAGGCGTTTTAAGAAAAATTGAATCTTGTTACAGACGTATGAAACCGGGACGCTATTGTTTCTACCAAAGTGGAACAAAACAAAATGTTACATGCATTGCGCGAGAATCAAACCCGGGCCGCCGGCGTGTCAGGCGGACATGCTACTACTTAACCATGGATGCGAGCTAATAAATTGTTTGTTTATATAGTAGTTATACAGACGGCAACCTGCAGCCCCAGGAAGTTTTATATTGTAAATTAAGTAAACAGATAATTACAGAATTAATTGAATTGTTACTTGTAACCCTTTTTTTATTTCTCATAATTCACAAATCTTCAAAATCATTATATACGTATATAAATTACAGACATTTAAGTCACTTTGACTTGTACATACACCGATTGTTTGGATTTTAAATGACGTCTTATATAGGCGTGAGCCGATTTTGTTTACAATGTTCATTTCATTCTTTCGTATCTTCTATTCTATAATATAAAAATTACCAAACCATGGTTTGGCAAAGACGCCTCAGGGTTTAGACTGTTTTCTGTCTCAGTTACAGAAAAGTGATATATGAAATGTTGCCAAAGTTTGGTTTTTCATCCATTGTCTTCAGGATCCAACTTCAGGATTCAAACTTTGGCAACAATTCATATAGCACTTTTTTTATAACTGAGACAGGAAACAGTCTAAACGCCTGAGGATGGCTCAATAATGGGCCGAAACGTGTAGGGTTTAAGAATAAAATCATCTGTCTGGTAGTAAAAGCCCTTTGATTTTCTTTAATCATGTCAAACCCACACGTTATGACGTTCAGAAATAATGTTCATCAAGCTACAAATATAGTGTATTTTAAAAATTGATTAGATCCGCCAGTTAAAAAACAATCACTTGGAAAATTTTTATATCCTCTATGCCATTCTAACGTCGTAGTTGTTGACATACGATTTAAACAACAGACTTCGGAATTTTTGTGGCCGAGATTTGTCGATCGCTAGTTTATGGAATATATATATATATATATATATATATATATATATATATATATATATATATATATATATATATATATATATACATATATATATATATATATATATATATATATATATATATATATATATATATATATATATATATATATATATATAATTCAACCATCGTTACCTCTATGGTTTTTTTTATTAAGAAATTTACTAATAAAACAATAAATTGTGAGAAGCTTAGTTAAGGTACTAGCTGAAAATTCGCTGACGTAAAGGAAGCAAATTGTGTAAAATTTGTTGAGCGTAGGTCTTTTAAAAATTACAAGTTCATGTGCTGATTGGATTCATTAGCGTCCATTTATTCGCAGCAATCTATCTTCCTGTGTTAACTTCAAGCTTGATGGTTGCTTAGAATGAGTTTCCCATCCTCTGTCTGATATCACTGGAGCGTGATCTCTTTAGCCACCAGTTATATCCCCATGATTCCCCGTGGTCTCGATCGATAAATGTGCCTTAATATTAAACAGAAAGCTGCTCGTACAATTAGAAACTGTAAAGCAAACGCTAAATTTATAGAACGGGGTCATCGACAATTAAACTAACAATCCTTACCACTTATTATAATTTAACTTGCATTTTCGAAAAAAAAAGTCCGGACGCTAGTGCGTTATAGCAGCAAATTTTCATAAAAATATTTAAGATGCGAAAAGTCGTCAAAAAGTAAAAAAAAATGTATCTCCGAAAACAATAAATTTGGTTTGATGAAATTCTATAACAGAAGTTGCCTTTATGAATTTTTTGTTACATACTAAAATAGGGGTATATTGCTTGATAGAAAATTTATTTATTATAAATTGAAGAAAAATTGACAAAAAGCGCTACCACAACGCACTTGCTGCATCGCAACGATCACTACAAGTTTTATATAGTTTGTCCCATGTAGTGACTAAAGAGAGGAATTGTTTCAAATTTATTTTGTCAAATAAATAATTAGAACACTTTAAATCACAAACTCTATAATTTAAACTGCTGCTATAAAATCGCGGAAAGGGTATATTTCAAATAAATTAGCGGAAATACTTTGAAAAAGAATATGTAACACCCTATTCAGCACTTCTTGCAATGTTTTTTCTCCAAAATGAGTGTTGAATGATCCGAATTTTCCTTGCTTTTAGGGTGAGTGTTCGTTTTTTATAAACTGTACCGTGAATCGTCATAATTGTTGCTATTGGGCCGATTATAGTCCCAGACTATTTCACGACATGCATACAAAACACCCGGAAGAACTCAATGTTGTGGCTGGAATTTTTGATACTTTGTTCTTACCTGGTAATCTGATATCTACTTGTAGTTGTTGAAAAACACCATTGACCAATGTTGACTGGCGTTATCGAGAACTATTAGCTTTATGTCAAAGACCAGTTGGTATTTCACCAGAATGGTGCTCCTCCACACTACGCTTTGCCTGTTCAACAGCATCTCAACCACAGACTTCCAAATCAGTGGGTTGGGATAAGGGGTGCCATAGGATGGCCCGTAAGAGTTCCCGATTTATCACCCCTAGTTTTCTCTTCCTGGGATCATATAAAAAGTAACATTTATTCTATGCAGCCCGATTCCTTACAAGATTTACGCCACCGTAACGTAAACGAATGCCGCCAAATCACTCCAGAAATTTTACAGAATGTGCGCCAACGTTTTGAACCTAACCTGCACTATATAATGGAGGCTGGATCCGAACCTGATTAAGATCGTCCAATCCCTTAAACACCTCGGAGTTGTGATAGGTGGAAAACTATTGTGAACTGACCATATTAAATAGATAGCCAAATTCCAAAAAGGTTTCAATTTACTTAGAGCAACAATAGGGCACGACTGGAGAGCGGTTGTTAATACTGCACTGCTGTTCTACAAAAACTATGTCCGAGCAATATTAGATTACGGATTTATTGTGGTCCGATTTTCCCCGACTAACTAACTTATCAAAGCAAATAAAATTTTCTCTAAATTGGCATTTGGATTTTCTCATATAACAAGGAGAAAAAAGAATGATTCAATGCAGAAAGTGTTACTAAATGGTTTTTGAGCTTTGGGAAGTAAATGCGCAGAATGGGGTTGAGGATGAACAGATTTATTAAGGAAGCAAAATGAACTATTTAGTAGTCAATGTGATCTTTACAATTTTTGATTACTCTATTTGGATAAACCTATTAAAATTGTGACTTGGACAAGCACAAGTTGTCAACTTATTTGTCAAATGTTACAATGTATAATCTATCTCAATAAATATATACTATTACTATTACTTACAAAGGGAGGGTACGTGCCGAATTTTATCAAAATCGGCCCTTGGGTTATCGGTGTGATATATATATATATATATATATATATATATATATATATATATATATATATATATATATATATATATATATATATATATATAAAATTATTAGTAGAGCTATGAGTTCTTAATGCTCAGGGGTGCTTCAAGGTACTTTTAATTTCTCCTTCTTCGCCTGCTTATATATTGAAAACTCTTATTCTTGTTGTGACCTCAAAACTTCTCATTGACTAGCTATTTGTAACAATCTTTCCGTTTGCCCATTTATTTATAAATCCTTGAGAATTTTAAATTTTGATGCTTTCTGATATTTTCTCTCTCCCAATTCCATTTTTTTTTTCTTATTGGCTTTTTTCCCTGACAACCTGCTACCTCGATATTTTATTTGTCCTAGAACAAAACTATTTTCTCTGTTACATTCTCTATTAGCCTAGGAACGTCATTTCTGTCAAAGCATCCTTAACCTTTAAAAAACTGTAATGTCAATGTTGTATTTTTGTCTTTTGGTATAATTATATGTTCTCGAAAACCACAAAGTCTATACGTTGCAAATTGTTTATTATGTTATATGCCAATTTAAAGTTGAAATTCTTGGCTTTCTGGTGGTGTGACATTCTTTATATTTGCTTTAATGATCTATGATTTAGGAGATTTAAGCTGCTTATAGCTGGACATACTTTATAATTTACACATATTAAAATTGAAAAATAATGCAATCAAATATATCTTAGAGGGTGATACACATTTACATTATGATTACAAGGTCAGTAAGAATATTTCTCTGGCAGAGTACATGTATACTGGCTATTCTAAAGTACCTGTGGTCTTAATTTCACTTTGCCATTTGACATTTCTCACATTTAAAACATTATAAACCTGCTTTTACTGTTTCGTTTCTTAATATAAACATTACAAACATGCTTTATAGCTTTTATTGGATCATTCTCCAACAGCTATTTATGTTTTATTGTCTGAATATTCGTATCTGTTCTTAACTGTCAATTCACCTAATTTATTTACTACAAAGTAGAACTAAAATGGTATAAATACACCTTACATTCACTTGTGTAGGATTCAACCATTAGATTATAACCTAGTGTTTGTATTCTGGTAACAAAATCCCTACTTAAGTTGTTTGTTTTTATAATTTAAGTGAAAATTATCGATGGACAGATTTCCTACTTTATGTGTAATAAAACATATTATTGACCAATGTCATTCCATGGAAAGGGTTAGCTTCCGCCCACTGGGGAAGCAATTAAGGGTTGATGGGACTTAGGTTCCCTCAGGTCAACCTCCAACACAGTAGGGCAGCTACGGCCGGACTACTGATGGCTCTGAGGAACACGGATGTGGCCCTCATCCAGGAACCGTACTCCTATAAAGGAGAGATCAAGGGACTCGGCGGAGCTACTGGAAAGCTCATCTACAGCAGATCCAGCGAGAACCCAAGGGCCTGCATTTTTGTCAGGGAAGGGATAGAAATTCTGCCTCTAATGAATTTCTGTTCCAGGGACCTGGCAACGATCAAAATCGAAGTGGATGAGCGGATGGGCTGAGGGACATTACTGTCGCGTCAGCCTATCTGCCAGGGGACATGACGGACCCTCCTCCACCCAACGAATTGGAGCAGCTGATGGTGGGTAGCAGAGCAGGTGGATAGCAGACCATCATCGGCATGGATGCGAGTGCGCACCATGAGTTGTGGGGTAGCTCGGACACAAACTCTAGGGGTGAGGCACTTTTACAATTCTTTATGAAATTTAATTTAGACATATTGAATAGAGGTAATAAACCGACCTTCGTCACAACACGGCGTGAAGAAGTTTTAGATCCAACAGTTTCCACCCAGTTTCTGGGTGACTTTGTTTAGAGATGGGCTGTGTCTGGGTAAGTGAGTAGCTCAGACCACAGATACATCCGGTTTGAAATCCACAAAGTCGAAAGACAAACGGTATGGTATCGGGACCCTCACAAGGGGGACTGGGAAGTCTACATGTCAGACCTAGCTGTGGAACTGCGGGGGGTTAAGAGTGCCATAGACAATTCAATAGACCTCGAGATTGCAGCAGTCCAATTGCGAGACGCAATCACCTCGGCCTATAACGCCAACTGCCCCCTGAAAATGAGGGTGTCCACCAGGAACGTCCCGTGGTGGAACGAGGACTTCAGGCAAAGGAGGACGCAAGTTCGTAAGCTGTTTAACGCGGCCAAAAGGTCGGGAGCATGTGATGAATATAGACAGGCCCTAACGACCTATAACAAACGACTGAGGGACACCAAGGAGTCGTGGAGGAGGCACTGCGATGAAGTGGAAAACACGTCCGAGAGTGCTCGACTACACAAGATCCTCTCCAAGTGCCCTCAGACTAACATAGGCTCCCTTAGAACATCCACGGGAGGCTTTACAAGCTCGAGGGAGGAAGCTATGGAAATTTTACTCCAGGCGCACTTCCCCAGCTGTAACATAATAAACCAATCACCTTCGGACTGGGAACACTCAGAAATAGAGGCGCCTTATAGGCGAGCATCTAGATAGACTGGACAGTCGCTAAAGAGGTGGTTACCTGGAGCAAAATCAGATGGGCCATTAACAGCTTTAAGCCATACAAATCGCCGGGATTTGATGGAATAATGCCCATTATGCTCCAACAGGGGATAGATATACTGGCGCCGGTGCTTACCCTCATTATGAGGGCCAGCCTGGCTCTGGGGTACATTCCGAGGGCATGGAGACTGGCTAGGGTTGTATTCATTTCTAAACCTGGGCGTCCAACAGACCAGGCACCGTCCCTGAGGCCAATAAGTCTCATGTCCTTCTTGCTAAAAACAGTGGAAAAACTGCTCGACCGGCACATTAGGGGCGATGTACTGGAAGCATATCCTCTACACTGCGGACAATATGCATACAGAGCAGGATTCTCAACAGAAACAGCACTGCACCAACTGGTGCTGAAACTGGAGAATACGCTGGAGAACAGGCAGATGGCGCTGGGGGTCTTCCTGTACATAGAGGGGGCCTTTAGCAACACCTCGTTCGGATCAGTTCTGGCAGCTGTCCGGGAGCGTGGAATAGAGGAGACCTGCTGCAAGTGGATCGGTTCCATGATCAGGGGCAGGGCGGTGTTCACCTCACCCGCGGGAGGGACTCTGCTGGCGGGGGTCGCGGCGGGGTGTCCGCAGCGGAGCGTTCTGTCTCCCTTGCTCTGGTACCTAGTCGTGGACGGCCTGCTGGGGAGGCTCTCGGGAGGGGGTATGATGTACACGGCTATGCGGACGACATTATCATCATAGTCCGAGGAAAGGTCACACAGGCAGTGTGGGAGCGCATGCAGACTGCA
Source organism: Tillus elongatus (assembly GCA_964006375.1). NCBI lineage: Eukaryota > Metazoa > Arthropoda > Insecta > Coleoptera > Cleridae > Tillus > Tillus elongatus. The sequence continues at coordinate 94,516,613 of OZ023263.1, read as the reverse complement.
CTGAAAGTGGTGGAAGGGTGGACGGTTGATCAAGGGCTCGGGGTGAGTCCCGAGAAAGCAACTGTCGTGCCATTTACGAGGACGAAGTGCGACAGCCACAGAACTCTCACTCTATACGGTAGGAGCGTTCCAATGGCCAGGGAGGTAAAATATCTTGGGGTCGTATTGGACTCTAAGCTAACCTGGAATGGTCACATTGGAAAAATACTGCGTAAGGCAGTCATGACCTTAGCCGTCACTAGGCGGCTATATGGAAAAACGTGAGGACTAAGACCTAGTATGGCCCACTGGCTGTACACAATGGTGGTTGCGGCACTGGTCTGGTGGCCTAAGGTGACACAATCCATATATATATATATATATATATATATATATATATATATATATATATATATATATATATATATATATATATATATATATATATATATATATATATATATATATATATATATATATATATATATATATGATTAAAGGGAGAAGTTACAGTCGTAACACGTTAGCCTGCTAATATTTGTATACTTTTAAGGGCATTTACGGCCAACAACAGAGGGCTATATTTTAAAGAAAGTCACTCTGTACTAAATACTCGATATATTTCGCTTGGGTTCCAAGCATCTTCAGAAGCAAGCACTGCAACTAATTTAAAAGCAAAGCCAAACAACATCAAAACAGAGAACTCCTGTAACACATGTAACTTTTAGATTGGTTGTTACGTTTGCATTTTTTGCATGTCCTTGTGGCAGGAGTTCTCTGTTTTGATGTTGTTTGGCTTTGCTTTTAAATTAGTTGCAGTGCTTGCTCCTAAAGCTGCTTGGAACCCAAGCGAAATATATCGAGTATTTAGTACAAAGTGACTTTCTTTAAAATATAGCCCTCTATTGTTGGCCGTAAATGCCCTTAAAAGTATACAAATATTAGCACGCTAACGTGTAACGACTGTAACTCCTCCCTTTATATATATATATATATATATATATATATATATATATATATATATATATATATATATATATATATATATATATATATATTGCTGATCTGCTGGCCAAACAAAGTATCGATGACTACGACACATACAAGGAAACGGTGCCATATAAAGATATATATCCATTAATCAAACAAGAACAACATAAAAAATGGAACGAAGAATGGAAAGATTTCTGTTTAAACACTAATAACCCATACAAAATACTCCACCCTAACTTACCTACTGAACAAGATTTTCACATGTATTCCGGGAATAACAAAGAATTGACGACATTGATAACAAGACTGAAATCCAACCATGGCCGGTTTCCGGCTCATTTAAATAAAATCGGTATAATAAGATCTCCAGCTTGTGATTGTGACAATGTAACAGTGGCTGATTTAAATCACATTATATTTATGTGCCCACGGCATAAAAACTCACGACTGAATTTAATAACTTCTATCATACAAATGAATGATAAAAATATCTGTATGCCTTTTTCTTTAAATCAGCTATTGATGCGAAAGTCAAAATGTATAATAATGAAATTGTATAGATTTTTCAAAGAAATTAGACTACAACTGTAGTTACTTTTGTTTTCATTAGAGACATTGTATAATGTAAAAATGTTTTTAATAACTATTGTTTGTTAGAATAAGTATGGCTCCTTTGTAATCCACTCCTTTGTGAATTTACCTACCTGCATGAAACCAAGGCCCAGTACAGTTTGTTCAAAGCCGTCCTGGCGGGTCTCTGGACGCACAGTATCCCAGTCATCCTTCACAATACTTAGAAAAAAAAAAAAAAAAAAAAAGATATATGTATTAAAAAAAATAATAAAAAAGGTATACAAACAATTTATTACAAAAAAAAAAAAAAAAAAAAAAAAAAAAAAAAAAAAAAAAAAAAAAAAAAAAAAAAAAAAAAAACTGAATTTATTATTATATAATATTATATAAAAAAAAAAAAAGTATACAAAGTAAATTTATTATTACAAATTAGTTAATTAGGTATAAAAATAGTGTAAGATAATAAAATTGGCTGGCGATATAACTTGATGCAAATTTATTGTTTATAGATCTCATAAACACCACTAGACATAAATTTAAAAAAAGTCTGTGGCTAATGGACCTAACGGTCCGAGGCCAAACCAAATTACAACAACAACAACAACAACATATATATATATATATATATATATATATATATATATATATATATATATATATATATATATATATATATATATATATATATATATATATATATATATGTATATATATGTATATATATATATATATATATATATATATATATATATATATATATATATATATGTATGTATATGTATATTGTATTGTTTATACATGCATACAAACAGTATTTTAAAAAATCTAGTAATTATAAACAAACATATTTTGGATATATACATTGTGTTTTGATGTACATCTATTTGTTTGGGCTATGTATTTAGAAAAAAAAAAGAACAACACTAATGGTGTATAATTTTTTGTAAATTGGTTAACAACATCTAAGGATCTGCTTTCACCTCATTTTCCTCTCTCTTGTTCTTGCTGCAAGTCTGTCCCAAGTAAAACAACTAACAATTATAAAAGCCTGTGGCTGATGGATAACCTTACAATGCATTCCCTTTCCTCGAACATGCACGCACGCACGCACACACGCAAGAGAGCATTTTTAAGACAGCTGATATGCAGCTAAATTTTTCGATAAAAAGTAGTTTAAAAAATTTGTTGGTAATACGAAAGATAGAGGTAAAGCCACTGAAATGTCTGGTATCTATGAGAAAAGTTGTAAAGATTGTAATCTTCAATACGTTCGGCAGACTAAAATAACTATTGAAACCACAATCAAGCAGCATCTGGCACAGTTGAGATACGGTAGTGTAGACAAGTCATGCCTGGCACAACATATTTCGGATAATAATCACCACATAGATAAAGATAATCTGAAACTTACCAAAATCCTATAGTTTTAAGGCGATAAAACATAAATTTCCTTAAACGGAGGTCCGCCATTGATTTATAGCCGTTTGTTTACACTCTCTCTTTGGCATAAAAGATATTCCGAAACTCTGCAGGTAAAGTTATAAGGGAACTTCAAAAACCTCGTCCGGCAATTAATATACAATACACAGAAAATTTGTTTGGGATTTCGCCCCTCTCTTTATCGGTCTTTAGCTAAGACGTAGTATAAAAGGGCAACAACAATCAATGAATAAAAGGTGATGTTTAGTTGTAAGTAGTTTAGAATTTTTCAACCTCTGATGTCGCTCACTTTGTTAGTGAAACGATCATCAGCTCTTTAAAAAAGATGTGTTGTGGTGATTTGGGTGCTCCAAGTGTACTTATCAGTGCTCATCGCAGGTTCCAACCTTCATTTACTCTGTATATTAATCAAAATAATACAGTAGGTTCAATTAACGTAAAAAAGTTACAACAAACTACGGTTCGTCTTATTTTTAATTTTATAGATTGCTCCTTGTTACCTTGAAACAATTTTCAACACATTTCCACACCTTATGCACAATACATTTTTGTAACAGAAAAGAAACACTATAGCAACTGTGTAATAACATCCAGATTTAAACCGCTTTCGCTTCGCAAGCTTTAGAATTTATAGAACACATATAAATCTGTCGAACCTAAAAAAACAAACGCCGACATCGTTTTCAATAATATATGTCTACGAAGGTAAACATTTTGAATCCGAAAACAGATGGGAAAAATATCCCCAGTGGGAATGTGATAATCATCGGGAACGAAGTATAAATGAAAATTAAACTTTCTACATCTATATCACCTGTCAAGTCGTTTGTCTTCGATGAAATTACGCGAATCGATTGAGACTTCGAGGGCATCAATAGCACGAACAGAACCTCGAATTCTGATTGAATTAGTAAAGAAACGTATTCCGGATGCTGAGTCTCGGGATTTAGCAGGACTCACCCACGCCTACAGAAGTAAACTGAATAAGTAGATGGACGGATTCAAGGAACAAGCAGGGAAAGAAAATGTGGAAATACGAAGAACCTTGTAAAAATAAGACATGCTTAGACCTAGGTAAACTTATCTATTTCATGTAATCAACTTAAAACACCTGGGTAAACAAGTTTCTTGTGTAGCAATTTAATCCAACCGAGTTATTGGTTTTTAGACCTTATTTGATTACATTTTCAGTAAACAGAAATTAAAACCTCTTTTATCTCCATAACAAGAATAGTTGGTACGCTTTAAAAATGCCGTATCCTAAGCACAAACATGGTATTTTATTCTGGAATCCAATGTCTTGTATATGTATATGTATATGTATATGTATATGTATATGTATATGTATATGTATATGTATATGTATATGTATATGTATATGTATATGTATATGTATATGTATATGTATATGTATATGTATATGTATATGTATATGTATATGTATATGTATATGTATATGTATATGTATATGTATATGTATATGTATATGTATATATATATATATATATATATATATATATATATATATATATATATATATATATATATATATATATATATATATATATATATATATAACAGGTTAATTTTATCTTTTCAATTGCCAACTTATGACGTAAAAATTATTTTTATGGCGTCACGTACTTCTGAATTGTGAGCTGGTGATAAGTTTTTTTTTTTCAGTAAGAAGCATATTTTTTGCTGTTTTCCATAGACCTGCCAACTACTCAAATGATCATGACAAAAAATTTGTGTCTGGCGTAACAAAAAAATAGCATTATTTACTTTAAAAAATGGAAACCTAAGTTTAATGAACAAAACTATTGAACCAAGGAGAACAAACAAAATTTAGCGCAAATGTTCGAATTGTTCTCCACCTACCATTTGGCATTGACCGATACGAGTGTAAACACTTTTGACGCGCTCAAAAATGTCAGGACTAATTTGCTCCACTTCAGTGCGAATTCTTTGCTGCAGCTCCTCTAAATTATTTGTCTGTTGAAACAAACTTTCGATTTTAAATAGCCCCACAGAAAAAATCCAAGCGAATGAAGTCTGGAGAACACGATGGCCACTCAATTGCTCCTCGACACTCTATCTGTGTTTCAGGAAATGTGGCATCTAGATAGACACCAAAGTGAGGAGGTGCCCCGTCTTTCTAAAAGCAATTATCTTGATGGGGCACATCTGCCTCTAGAAAAATTGCTGCCGGAGCTGGCACGAAATCCAATCCCAAAAAATTTAGGTAACGTGCTGCTGTAAGATTTCCTTGAAAAAAATGAGGCCCTATGAAACGCCGTCCGATTATTCCCATCCATACATTCACTTTGCCATGACGTTGCACAGAGTCTTGAGTCCAATGAGAATTTTCCCGTGATTAATATCTTGAGTTGACAACTTTCTGTCCCATTCAGGCAAAAAGTGGCATCATCAGAAAAAATAATGTTATTTTGAAAATTTGGATCTTCATCGCAACTTAGCATTAATTGTTCACAAAACTGTAAACTGTAAGGATGATACTTCTCTTCTTTGAATAATTTTACAACTAAAGATTGGTCCACGTTGTTATTTGGGGCTAGTTGCCTTGTATAATGGTAAGAATTTTCTTCAGATTCAAGCAATATATTCAATCTGACGTCTTCACTTACTCGAGGTCGACCTTGTACAGGCAAATCTTTTACGGATCCCGTTTCTGTGAATTTGGCAACCAATTTACTTACTATAGATCTTGCAATTGGCGGTCTATCAGGATGTTGTTGGTTAAATCACTCGCATTCTTCCTGATGACTTCAAAGCCTGTCGCCATATCCAATCATCATTAATATCTCCATTATTTCCCCTGCAGTTAAACGTGTCATTCTTGTGAAATTCGAATTAGAAGTGATTACTTTGATGACTTTTACACTTTCACCACCAAGACTATTAATTAATTTAAACGGCAGGTAATAATTGAAATTAATTCACGATTCAACATTATTTTCCTTATTCACTGACTTCCAAATCCATACTGCGTAAAAGTCCGATAACTAAATACTGATAACAGCAAATAATCAATAAATTATCACAACGAGTGTTGTTAAAAATTGATTTTGACTTTACTTTTTGTTCCACCTGACAAATAGTTACATGACAACGTATCAAAATTCACAAAGTCAAGTGTTATTTATATAAGCAAAGGAAAAGTTCTTAACTTGATGTATTCCTCCACCTCACAGTAACCAGCCTCAGTCAGTTAACATATTTAACGGCAATTTTTGTACATATTGTGTCGTTCGCATAAATTATAAAACTAAATAAATAATTGAATAAACACATAAACCGTCTATGAATAAAAGTAACTATATAACACTAACATCTGCGCCAAAATACCGGTCCAGGTTTTGACTCTCTGTAGGCTGCAATTTCTAATATAACCCAGAAGAAATTAAACATAAACTTCAGCCAGTGTGACGAAACCAGTAAAGCAAATACACTGGAGTATAGTACATTATTAAAACACTAGCCTCTGGTGAATTTGCAGCTCGTAGCCAATTTTACAATGTAACATTGTATCCTTTGTGTTACAATTTCCACTTATTAGCCTAATAAGTGTGTCACTTTAGAGTCATTTGAATTCCTCAGAGGACATACAAAACAACATACAAATTGAAGGAATCTTCAGTTATTTCGTTTAAAATATACCGTAATTTCGACTTTATTGATTGTTAGGATTAATAACGCTGTAAACTATCTATGGCGGCGTTTAGTTTTTTAACACTTGTAAAATAGATATCTCAAAAACATGAGACTAAGCTCCAGAGTATGGATGTGCACATTGAGATAAATGAATTATTTTTTCCTCTGTTAGATACATAAAGGACTGGTAAATGTTGTATATGGCCCTGATTGCTTATCGGAGTATTCCAGGGCACACTATGTTTCGAATATGTCATTCGAAAATGTTATGAAACTCATTTTTTTTCAATTGGCACCCCCTGTATGATATATCTTTGTTGAATTAGATAATAACAAGACGTCAGGTTTTTTAAAGATATCCCAGGTCTAACAATAGTTTTTCCACATATTCCAATTTGTATCTCACCTGGGAACATTTTTGTCGAATAGTGTGCCATGGAACAATTGCTTAATGCATTATTGATAATCTCAAAATTAATAGAGGTTTAAGCCCTTCTTTTCCAAAAACCATTTATATAGATCAGGTAACGTTGAACAAGAATCAAGAACGTTTATTTCGATAACTCATAACTAATTGAAAAACTGGTTCACTGTGGTTTGGAAAGCGTCCCTGATCAGCATTTTCATGTTTTCCGATGTCCCTCTGTAGACCAATTGTTTAACATATCCACATAAAAAATCAAGCGTCCTGAGGTCGGTGGATCTGGCCCGACAATAAATGACACCACCTCTACCTATCCATCGTTGTGGAAATTCATGACCCAAATAGCTCCTTACTTGATGACTGTGATGTGGGGGCGCACGCTCGTGGCGTACTAAATCCAAGGGTGGATTTTCAAAATAATTCTGCAGATCTTTCCTCAGAAAATCTAAATATCGTTGTCCATTAACATTTCCTTAAAAAAGTTTAGACCCAAGTACACGTGTTCCTACGATACCACCCGAAACATCGGTGTCGACTGTCAATTGAACCCATGAAATGAGTATTTTTGGTGTCATAATAATGAAAGTGATGGCGAATTACATTGCCGTTTTTATGGAGTGTTTCCTCATCCAAAAACAATACATAATCAAACAAATTTGCTTCCACCATTCTTGGCCCAGAAGTTGGGCTCATTTCCAGCTGCCCACTAGTGTGCCGAGTACTTATGTGGGGATCTTCAACAACACCCGCTAAGCCCAAAGCCTCATTTTCTTCGTTGCACATATTTTTTATTCGAGATGTTTTTCCAATCCCACAGGACCAGTATCTTCAAAACGCTCACTTAGTTTTTGGAATCCCAGTCGTCTGGGATGGCGTACTCCGGGGTATCTTTGCGCGTAAATTTTAGGCGCTAGCAAAGGATTTGTTTCACTTTAGCCAAGAAAGACTCTCCGTAAACCCCGCGAAGACGGAGATGATCTTATTTACCAAGAAGAGGAAGGTAGATGGGTTTAGGGCGCCCGTGATGTTTGGAAAACCTTTAGCTTTAGGGCGGGAGGTCAAATATCTGGAGGTGATCCTGGATTCCAAATTAACATGGGGGTCGTAATTAGAACGGGTTGTAAGGAAGGGAGTAGCGACCCTCTGGCAGCTGCGTCGAGTGATAGAGAGGACCTGGGGAGTAATCCTCGGATCCTTCACTGGATCTACACTGCGATCGTCAGGCCGAGAATCCGATATGGGGCGTTGGTCTGGTGGTGCGGTGTGAACCAAACTACCAGCAGGAAGCTGGCCAAACTCCAAAGGCTGGCAATCCTGGGTATCACATGAGCTATGAGGACGACACCCTCAGCCGCGCTAGAGGTCCTGTTGATGCTGCCACCGCTTCCCATTTATGTCAGGAGGGAGGCGATGGCGTCGCATCTCAGAATGCGAGACGCAAGAAACTAGTGCGAAGAGGGAGTAGTAATAGGGCATGCAAGAGTCGCCAAGGAGGTGGAAAAGGAAATTCCGATTTCCGCCATAAAGGTACGGCATGTCAAGGGTGATATTAGGTTGACTAGGCTATACGCCCTCAGGATCCCCAATAGGGATCAGTGGAGGGAAAATGAGGTTGAATTCCAGCCCGCGAGCCTGGTCTGTTTCACCGACGGGTCGCGGCTGGAGGACCAACAATCCTCCGTGGCAGGAATATACATCGATGGCCTGGGGGTGCGCGAGCTCTATGCTCTTGGCGCATATACCACGGCATTCGAAACAGAGGTGTACGCTATCCTGTCTGTGGCCAACAGACATAATGTGAAGAGGAGCCCCGAGAAATGTGTGTACATCTGCTCGGACAGCCAGGCAGTCCTCCGGACAGTCTGCGCGGCCGGAATCAGGTCTACACTGGTTCAAGAGTGCGCTGACGCCCTCAGAGAACTAGCCAGACAAAGGAGGTACAACTAGTGTGGATTTCGGAACACTGTGGCGTGGCGGGGAATGAGGTGGCGAATAATCTCGCAAGGCTCGGTTCCCGGCGGCCGTTCTGTGGCCCGGAGCCGGCGATAGGTATAAGTAGGAAGACAGTCTCTGTCGCCTTAGACAGGTGGACTGAGGAAGCAATTAAGAGGCACTGGGGGTCGGTTGGTGGCTGCAGGCAAGCGAGGGAATTCGTGGAGGGGCTGGGCAAAGATAAAGATGTCTGGCTACTCGGAAGGAGTCGACCTACGCTTTGCCGCATCCTTCGGGTGCTCACAGGCCACTGCGCCCTTAGAATACACCTCACATTGATAGGCGTGGAGAGGGATCCCATTTGCCAGGAATGCGGCGAGGATGAGGGAACGTCCTACCACTACCTGTGCAAATGCGAGGCTTTTGGGAGTCTTCGAGCAGAGTTGTTCGGATCGAGGACTCTGCAGGGGAATCAGGTAAGAACCGTCCAATTGAAGACCGTCACGGGCTTCATCTCGAGGTCGAGGCGGTTTGACGACGGAACCGAGGAGGAGTAGAGCATGGTTGCTGGGTTGCTGAGATTGGCAAAAAGGGCCCATGGTGGCCTACTTGCTTGGCGTTGGCCTCCCCACCACTGCTACTACTACCACTACTTCGCCAAGAAAAAAATCATTTTAATTTTTTCTTGTCCAATGTAATATTCATATTCAAAAACATATTTTCTACCGCAGTGTAAATAGTGTGACCTCGACCAGTGCCCATAAAGGAAAACTTACGTATTTAGACCATCTGTTAAAAATGAACAACATAGATGAAGAGATCTGCAAAGAATGTATAAATTTTACAAATCTTTGCATGAATCAGAATATTTTTCAATTTGATAATGATTTTTTGGAACAAACCCATGGCACAGCAATGGACAACCACCTTTCCCCGGTCACTTAAAACATTTTGATGAATAGATTTGCAACATACCTAGCAAATGAAAAGTACTATTTTCCTAGGGTATGGTTTCGTTATGTAGACGATGTTTTTGCAGTATATAGTACAAATGTTTACGAAATAGATGATTTTACTGCCGAGATTGAACAGGAAATTTTATTCCATTAAATTTACCCATAAAATAGAAATTATTAACAAATTACCTTTTCTTGATGTACTAGTCATCAAACAGAGGCACACTTTAAAATTTGACATCCACAGAAAGGAAACCACTACTGTGAGTTACATTTTGATTGACTCACACCATAGTTTTCCACACACAAAATACAGCTAGTTTGATTTTTCTCGTTTAGATTGATACAGTTTCCCTTAGATAAAGAAATATATAACAGAGAACTGGAATATATTCCGATTGTAGCTAAGTATAATGATTACTCTGTCTGCTTAGTGGAAAATTAGTGAATAAACACTAAACAAAAATGTTAGCGGAATCTACGAGTTACAGAAAAAAGAAAACAGTCAAAACCGTGGTCTGTTTACAATTTGATAACATTTTTTAAAAGCCAATTTACAGCTAACATTTTGCACAAAAAATACGTAAAAAAATTCGCTAGGTAACACAAAGGATAAATATTATATTACAGAAAAGTCGGGAATCTACGAAATAGGTTGTGAGGATGGTGAGCTTAAATATGTTGGCAAAACTAAAAGATGTATCGAAACTAAATTTAAAGAACATTTAGCGCAACTGGGATATGGCGCTATTGATAAATCATGTATTGCTCAGCATAATAATGATCATGTAGATAAAGACAATCTCAAGTAAATCTAAAATATATTCATTGTTCGAATTATTTATATTATCTTAATAATCAGGGTCTCTTTCTTAGAAATAATATTTTACAAAAGCAGGTAAAGGAATTTCAATCAGAGAAATTTTCTAATAAACAGTGGGGATTTGTCTATACCTTCATAGAATACGCTGTTCGCAATTTCTTGTCAACTAGCATAGTAGTTCAAGTTCTTATTCGATTACTTTATTCATCCCTCACCTTTCTTAGCGAAACGATCCTGAGGTCTAATGAATTAGGTTCTTCAAATTGTACTTAACTGTAAATAGTACAATTATACTAGAATGGCAGCATTGACTCTAACCCAAAAGTAGAAAATGTAGATGCAAAAGTCACGTAGCGGCGGCATCCAATTTTCGCGCTGAACTGGGAACCAATCAAATATACTTATGAAGTTGTCTATGCAGTACTGAGTGGGATCGGCAAATATTCGTAACTAATCATGACGAAACCGTTCATAAAACTCACCAATATGGCAGCTGTGTTATTTAAGTTGCACCTACAGTATGTTGCTTCTACTAGATATATTTTCTAAAAGAGCTCCTTTGCATTAGCAGTTCCTCTTACTAGTTTTACCGATTATTCGTTTAAAAAGCACCACCCTAAATTGTGCTTTTCAAAAGGCCGTTAGTTTTGTACTCTGACTATTGGAATGTATGTCAGGTGCTGTAAAAGTGTACGTTACAATATTACTTTCAAATGTATACACCGCCTCTACATAAGCGATTCGTCGATAAGCAAAATGTGGTTTTATATTGTTGAGACTAAGAGTTTTCCAATAATGGCTTATCTTGGAGACTGTTATTGAATTTCTTATGGTAACAGCGAATATACTTCATATTTACAAAGACCAATATAAATCATTGGAGTGTATGCTTTCGCACAAAAAAAAAAGAGTAAAAGGACTAAGAGGTTTTTTTATTTATGTTTCCATTTAAACATTTCATTAAAAAATTAATGAACAACTGTTTTTAATAAACGACGGTTAAAGGCTTTTTCAACAATACAGGCTTCTTTTATTTGTTGGAAAATTGAATCTACCGCATAAGTTTGAAAAGACCTCACGTAATCTATGACTGGAAGACCTATGAACAAATGAAACAGCGATGAACTAAAAAATGAGACACAATACACAATTAAAACGAGCAAATGGAAACAGGTTGCAGCATTGAGGAAAAACTACTCACAATAATATGACAGTTGCATTATTACTAGAATGTCAGGTCGCGGACTTACTAGTGGACGTTCCATGGACGGTGCCAAGCCCGGCTGAGAAAGGAGGAGGGCAATACCGTAACCCTACCAAGGCATCTCTTGGGAGGGCCGGGAATGCTTGCCTTAACTGGCCGGCATTGCGAGGAGAGACCTCTATAAAAAAACACATCGCAAGGTCGTTGGAGGGTTGGTGCCGAAGCGATGATGCTTTTGGCCGATATGGCCGGGCATTGGCAGGTTGGTAATTCTGCCCCTAACGTACTCCTCCCCAGGATGATGCGGGGGATGCGGGGCTCTTCCATGGAGGTTAACCACAGTTTTCCCCAGCTGCTCGTGGGATAAGAATATGAACACGATAGACACAGACCCAAACGAGATGGGTAATAATACTCTCGATCTCCAGGCAACTGGAAAACACGTAGAGGTAGAAATGAGGGTTTTCCCCTCTTTTACCACCAAACCGATGGAGGGGGGTCTAGGGTCATCCTCTCTCTATCCTCCAAATCTCTGTCCTCCGATAAGAGGCGGGAGCTCCTGAAATCTCCTGTGCGCCACTCGGAGGAGCGAAGGGAAAAACAACGACTGCCTGGATCCGCAAGGAGACAGCCTAGTCGTCCGCTCAAGGCGGGGGTGCCATATTCAACCGCCTTGGGTCAGGTACTAACGGAAGTCGGGTCCCGACAGGCTCGGGTGGGGGTTGAGGGCTCTGAGGGTACGATAAAACGACCCGAGGAGTCTAATGCCGCTACTGAGGGCGCCGTCAGCGGAAAGCGACTCCGGTCGGATGGCAGCACACCACTACAAGGGACAACAAAGCCCAGAGAGGGTGCTGTCAGGAAGACGTTCAGTGAGGTGACTGGAGGGGTGGAGGGGGCATTATCCACTCTGACCATCCCTCCTCCTCACTGTATAATGAAGCGGGCACTTCCGAGAGTGGGGGGGATCAATTCCCCCGGCTGTTCCCTCGAGAAGTGGCACCGCAGGGGTAATCAAATCCACCAAAACAAAATGGGCCCCAATAGAGGAGGTGGCAGGATACATCCTTCCACCAGACCTATTATTATCATGCTAAGGCAGCGTCATACCTCCTTAGCATGAAATTAAAGGAGGAACAGATAGACATTGCTCTTCTCCAAGAGCCCTGGAGGCCAGGTCGGACCGAACTCAAGGGCTGGGTAACACTTCTGGTAAGATAGTAGAGGTGGGCTCTGGTACCAACCCCAGAGCCTGTATCTGGATCAGAAACAACTTGCAGTATTTTACACTATCAGAATACTGCATCAAGAACATGGTAGTCATCCATCTTATGATCACAACCGGGGGACCAGGCTGGAAGTAGTGGCCTGTTCGGCATATTTCCCCGGAGACATGGATGCAGAACAACCACCTCCAGCAGAGGTGCGGAAATTGATCACTTACTACAAGAGGAACAATTATCACCTTGTAATGGGGTGTGATGCGAACTCCCATCATCTGGTTTGGGGGAGCACAGACACTAAAAGACGAGGTGAGTCACTATTTGAATACATATTAGGGGAGGAGCTGGTTGTCAACAACATAGGCTCGGAACCCACCTTTCTAACGGTCAATCGAAGAGAGGTTTTAGATCTTACGATCAGCTCAAGGCTGTTGAGCTCCAAAATCCTCAAATGGAGGGTGTTGTATGAAGCCTCATGTTCTAACCATGCCCACATCCTATTTGAGATTGAAACAGGCCCTAGACGTGTGGTGGAGTATCGCGACCCGAGGAGGACGGATTGGGAGGGGTACAAGCAATCCCTCGCCACCAGAATTGTGTCCGCTATCCCCACAGTGTGGGATCGTGAAGACATTGAGATTGCGGCAGAACAAGTAAGGGATGCTGTGGTCTTAGCATATCACGAAAATTGTCCACTAAAGTCAAAAAAAAAGATAGTCGATGGTCTACTTGGTGGAACAATAACCTTGAAAAACTACGAAGAGAAGTGAGATGTCTCTTCAATCGTGCTAAGACAACAGGCAACTGGGAACAATATAAATCCGCTCTAACACATTACAACAAAGAGATAAGAAACGCTAAGAGGGAATCCTGGAGGAGATTCTGCGGGGAGATCTCTAGTTTGTCCAGCAGCGCCAGAATCCACAGAATTTTCTCACGCGACCGTGTCCAGGAACTGGGATCGATAAATCGACCAGATGGCTCCTTTACTGAATCACATAAAGAAACGTTAGAGCTCTTAGCACACACACACACTTCACAGATTGTCTGATCCTGAGCAACGAAGATGTCCGGCCAGCCGAGGGTCGATTTAAACGCCCTCGGAGGGAGGACTGGCGGGTTGCTCGGAGAATAGTTACGGTCTCGGCGGTGGAGTGTGCTGTGAAACATTTCCAGCCATTCAAGGCGCCAGGGGAGGATGGGGTGGTACCGATCCTTCTACAAAATGGACTGGAGATTCTGCTACCTTTCCTAATCAGGCTGTATAGAGCCAGTCTGGCTTGGAACTATATTCCATCCAGCTGGACGGTGATTAGGGGGGGGGGTTACATTCCCAAGGTGGTACGTAATGACCTCCTACCCACATCACTGAGACCTCTCAGTATTACATCATTCCTCTTAAAGGGATTGGAAAAAATACTGGACGGACACATTAGGGGGAGCATCTTAGTCAACAACCCCCTTAATACCCACCAGTATACCTACCAAACTGGCAAATCTACTGAGTTGGCACTCAATAACCTCGTCGAGAAGATCACACTCTCCCTGGATAACGGGGAGGTGGCGGTGGCTGCATTTCTCAACATTGAAGGAGCATTCAACAATGCATTACCTATCTCCCTCTACGAAGCCACTATCTCTAGAGGGGTGGAACCTACCATTTGTGGCTGGATCGGAAGCATGCTCCACAATCTGACCGTTATTATCTCGCTGCAGGGGGAGGTGGTCGGCTTCAGGGCTGCGAGGGGGTGTTATATCCCCCCCCCTGCTGTGGTCTCTCTTTGTGGACGATTTGCTGGCTATCCTCGGACTGTGGGAGGTTGAGGTCCAGGCGTATGCTGATGATCTAGTCATAATGATTAGCGGCAAATATGAGGAGGAACTAGCAAGTACTCTTCAGGAGACACTAAATGTAGTGAATTATTGGTGCCGGAGGGAACAGATGTCTGTGAATCTCCGCAAAACGATCACTGTTCCATTTACCAGAAGAAGGAGGTTGGACAAATCAAAACCACCTTCTCTTATGGGGGAAACGATTCCATTTTCGGAAAAAGCAAAATATCTGGGGGTTTTCCTAGATAGGAAGCTCAACTGGGACATACAGTTAGAGAATGTAATCCGCAGGGCTAAACTGTCCCTGTGGACATGCCGGAGAATCTGTGGAAACAACTGGGGAAGAAACCCCCAACAGATGTACTGGCTCTATGTAGTAGTTATCAGACAAATGATAACATATGGAGCCATAATTTGGTTGCCTAAGGCACTTCGTGGTATCGCGAGGGTCAAACTGGCTCATCTACAGAGGCAAGCTTGTCTGATGATAACGGGAGCGATAAGCACCGTACCATCATCCGCTCTGGAGGTCCTCCTTAATACTCCACCTCTTCACATATGGTTGGAGAGAGTGGCGAGGTGGAAAACGTACAGACTAAAACAAACGGCCGACAGTATGCCGAAGGAAATCAGTCTGGGAGGGTCCGGACTCCTCGATGACATTGAGGGTCACGGGATTTTGGGAATGGTCTCAGACTTGATGTCTAAAAAGATCAGTAGAGATATGTCTTTCAAGACCGTCCTCCAGGAAAGTGAGGACTGGAAGCGAAATCAAACGATCCTATTGAGAGCCGATATCTGCTGGTACTCTGACGGCTCCAAGACCAATATGGGAGTAGGAGTCGGCGCATATGGGGGCAGCACCGATGCTAGACTATCAGCTAGCCTCGGAAAGTACGCAACCATACACCAGGCAGAAGTGTATGCCATCGAGATGTGTGCAAGGGAAAGTATAAAAAAACTAGTGCACACACAAATCGATAAAGATATATGCAGATAGACAAGCTGCAATAAAGGCTATTGGTTCCTATCGGTGTAATTCAAAAACGGTATGGAGTTGTAAATCTGCCCTTAACGAACTGGGCAGCTGTAATGAGGTGTCGCTGGTCTGGATACCGGGTCACTCGGACCATGATGGCAATGTTGCGGCCGACGCGCTTGCCAGGAGTGGTGCCCAGAGAGACTTTGTCGGACCAGAACCGGTGCTGGGGATAACATCATGCACAGCAAAACGCACCTTAAAGACCTGGACATAAAGAATGGCAATCCAGTATTGGCAAAATCTTACAGGATTAGCTCAAGGCCTTCATAAATGGCTTGTCTGAGTCAAGGGCTAAAAAACTTCTAGAGTTAAACAGACAACTACTAAGTACTCTAGTCGGCCTGTATACAGGACAATGCCGCTTGCGTCACCACATGCACCGTATTGGAGTCGGTCAGGTCAGGTCAGGTCCGAGTGCCGGCTGTGTATGGAGAGTGACGAGACAGTAGAGCACGTAGTTTGTTCCTGTCCGGCAGCGGACAAGACTAGATACCTGCTCTTTGGCAAGATAAAGCTTGCTCCGGAGGATCTGGATCAACTTTCGCCCACAAAGATTATCGACCTTTGCAGGAGGCCGGCTTTGTCGAAATATAGACTATTAGGCGTGAGCCACAATAGCGGTGGAGGGACCGGTATGGCCCACTCACAATCAAACCAAACCTAACCTACTAGTGGTTCCAGGTTCCAGTACTTTCAGCGGGTACAGTAGCGGTTGGTGAAATATCCCACTGTTTGTTTAAATACGATAACTGGACTGCTAGAAAATACGTCAGAATGCCGATAATTCATTATCTTGCAAACCCCATTGCTTATATCCGAGTTAGTGAAAATTACCCGAACGCTTAACTACCTTCAAAGCCGCTAAAGTTATGCCTATAAAAATCAGCATTTGAGCATTTCTGGGCCTACGCAATTGAACAATGATATTGGCAGTTTTGCAGTTCGCAGTTTTGCGCTACACGCAGTCACTTTCTTATCTTAACTGGAATGTTCCATTTATTTTTATTGCAATGAATTGGGCATCTGAAATTAAGTATGACCACAAATTTTTGAAAATTGTATCTCCACTGGTGGCTGATATATTGCAACAGTTTATTTTTAGTAAAAAGTATTGGAACACTCAAATAATTTCAAAATCGCTAAGTTGCGCCTACAAAAATCGGCATTTGAGGGTTTCTGGACATGGGGAATTGAACAATAATATCGGCACTGTTGCCAGATTTCCCAGTTCTGCACCACACGTTACATTGTTAGCTTAAATAGTATACTCTATTTATTTTTATTGACATGCATGACGTGATATATCAAGGTTATTTCTTTATTAAATGATTGGCAGCTTTACCTCACACTTTATAGAGACGTGCTTAAAAACAAAGGGGCGAAACTACAGCATTACTGTACCAACAGTAACGCTAAGCTGAGAATGAGATTAAATGCCTAAGGTTATAGTAAATACAAGACTAATTTTTAATTTGATGCTCAAAGTGGGCCCCATTATTTGCCAAGCAGTATCCAAGTCGATCATAAAACTCTCGCAGTGTGTTTCTCAATATAATCAGTGTTATAAGTACAACTTCGAAGCGTTTTTTTTTCTCGCAGAGTTCGTCCTAATTTTCTAGACGATTTTTCTAGGCACGGTTCTTCAAATCACCCAACAAGAAGTCCCGTGGAGTCATATCAGGTGATCGAGGTGGCGATTCTATTGCGCCACATCTTACAATCAGCCTCCCTGGGAATTGGTTGTTTAGAAACTACATTCCTCCACGTAAATAATGTGGTGGAGCACCATCATGTGGGTACCAGATATCACTCATATTTCTTTTTTGTTGGATGGCAGGAACTATACTTTCTCTAAGGAGCTCTAAATACTTCTGTCCTGTAATTTAAATTATATGGAAAAAGGTTCCATAATATTGTTACCTAATATTCCCTCCCAGACATTAGCTTTCTCAGTATATTGTGTATGAAGTTCTTCTAGCCAATATAGGTTATGTCTAGACCTAATTCTGAAATAATGCCTATTATCTTGTCCCTTTAAGCAAAAAGTGTCTTCGTGACTGAATAGAATTTTGTGTGCAAAATAAGGAACTTCGTTAATATTTTCGATCATGATTTCGGCGAATTCATTGCGGCGGTCAGGATCACCCTCTAATAGCTCTTAAGTGTAATGAATCTTATACGGCTTCAATTTGTTTTCATTCAAGATACATATTTTTGACACATTTCGGCATTTATAGCTTACACGTTGGAGCTTGCTTTTGGATTTTCCTCTATTTGTAATAAAACGTTTAACTTATTTTCATCACTTGTAGCAGTTTTTGGGCGTTCGGTTTTAGGTAAACTTTTAATGGACCCTGTTTCCTGGTAACGTCGACAAGTTCTGTGTACGGTGTACTTTTTAATTGGTTTGTTAGGATAGTGGTCATTAAACAAGTCGCCAACCTCTTGATATGTCCTTGTCTTGTTTCCATATCTACGGAAAATCAAAATATCAATACGTTGGATCCCTGATCGAACAAGAGCCATACTAAATTATAATTTTGTAATCAATACAATATTAAGCTGTTATTTCTGAACTTCAATATTAAGCTGCTTAACTGACAGTTGTGTTTAACTTGTCATTGTTGTAGCAGGGCGACGGTAAACAGAATCCGGTGTTTTACTGTAGTTAACTGATTTTTATTGTAAAGCTAAATTTAAGTAATCAAAAGTTATCCTTGAAATGAAAAAAAAACGTGCGTTCAGGATACAATTAAGGAATGAACAGTAAATCAAATAATAACGTACCTTGTGCGCATTTGACAAGATAACAGAAATCTGGCAACAGTGCCGATATCATTGTTCAATTCCGCATGTCCAAAAACCCCCCAAATGTCGAATTTTGTAGGCGCAACTTTGCCGGTTTTTGAATGTATTTAAGTGTTCCAGTACTTTTTGCTCAAAATGAAGTATTGTCATATATCAGCCACCAGTAGAGATACAATTTTGAAAATTTGGGATCTGACAAAATTTGAGACGCTCAATTCATTACAATTAAAATACATGGGGCATTCCATTTAAGATAACAAAGAGATTACATGTAGCGAAAAACTGGGAAACCTGTCGACAGTGCCGATACCTTTTTTTTATTATTATTGCACATATCGAGAAACGAGCAAATGCCGATTTTTGTACGCTTCACTTTATATATATATATATATATATATATATATATATATATATATATATATATATATATATATATATATATATATATATATATGTATATATGCCGCGTTGGTAACGAGTGCTGGAACGTTCTTCAAGACCGCTAAAGTTAAGCATACAAAAATTGGCATTTGGGCGTTTCTCGGTGTGTGAAATTGAAAAAAAGATATCGGCCTTAAACGAAGGTGTATTTCCTGATGCGTTGAAAGGGGGAATGATTATTCCGGTTCTTAAACAGGGAGATGTCTTAGACGTGATTAATTACAGGCCTATAACGTAAATACCTACCTTAGCAAAATTGCTTTCGAATAGGCAGTTTGGTTGTAGACAGAACAAATCTGCTGAGAGCGCCATTGCGGCAATAACAGAGAAGATATATGAAGCGCTCAACTCAAGCACACCATCACTATGTATATTTTTTGATTTAGCGAAAGCATTTGACAAGGTGCCACCAAAAGTGGCTAGATAGGCTGGAAAAAACTGGATTCAGATGAAATGCTTTAAAATTGCTCAAAATCTATATTACCAACAACCAACTGTGTGAGAATGAATGAAGTATACAGTCAATTATCCACAGTTGACTGGGGAGTTTCACAACACATTTTAGGATCGGTGCTGTTCATTATCTACTTCTACATGATCTACTTACTGCACTCATTGATAAAAATATTATAAGCTATGCTGACGATATTGGTCTGTATTGTGAAGGCGAAACATGGGATCATTTAAAGATAAAGGCTGAACGTGAGTTAAGTGAAATAAAGAAATGGTTTAATTACAACATACTCACGGTTAATACCAACAAAACAAAGTTTCTGGCTTTCTCTTCGTACGTAAGTGGCTTACCTACGTTCCGTTTATTGGAAACTAGACAACTGTTGTTTTGAAAAAGATAAGAAGCCTGATAAGCAGATTCAAATACCTAAAGCGTTTGCTAGACATCGGCAATCTGCGAGTTTTGTGTTTCTCACTCGTGAGGGGTATTATATCTTACGGAATAATTGGCTGGGGAGGTGTACTTGCTAATTACGTGGGTCCACTTAATACAGTGCAAAAATGGGTGCTTAAAATAATTTATGGTAGATCTAGAATATATCTCATTGAGCCATTTTTAAGAAAGCAAATGTTTGATTTATGTGCATCAAAACCCCAGTGGGTTGAGTCGCCCTCAAGACGGATACGATATGAGATGTTAATACTTTGTTGGTATAAAACCAGTAAAATCTGTGGGTAAGAGAAGCTTCTGATACACAGGAACAAAGTTTTACAGTAAGCTTTCTGGGGACATTAGAAATCTTCATTTTGGTGGGTTCAAGAGATTTATTAAACGCTGGATTATTGGGATAGATAAGAGCAAGCTGCATCTTGACCAAAATGCTGAAGAATAGTGCGGTTGGGTGCGTACTATATTGACAATGCTGTCAGGACTCCTGTTAATTCATGTTGCTTGTTTTGTCATCGGGTCATATATTATATAATTTATGTTAATTTCTTATGTTATTAAGCTTCTAAGTTGGCATGTAATTGTTTTCTGTTTTACTGATATATTTCAGTACCTTACGCAGAATTGAGTTTAAATTTGTTTAATTTTTTTTATTTTAGTATAGTATATGTTAGTCCTTGAGAATTTTTTTTAAATTGTGGATTAATTTTTCTTTGTTCTATTTATATTTACATATAGTAGTACTTTGGCGATATGTTTTTATAGTTTTGTTTATTTTATTTAGATTATTTCTAATTTTCTTTGTAATGTGATTTCGTGGTTTTCCAATTTTGTTCTCATTAGTTTATGCTGTCTTTTAGTTTATGTTATATTTCAATTTTTAAGCTGTTATATCCTGTGGAACAATGGAACACTGATCAATTTCGGTGCAAATCTGATTTTTACCTTTGTTGATTTTAGGTGTTGTATATGTGTATTTTTTCCGTGGAGATACAATGTTATAACTAATTTTCTATTTACTTACATACAAGCTTCGGCTTCAGTAAGATAGAGATACTTAAGATCCTATATTCTGATGTAGTAAAACTATATAAATATTGTATATAAAATTATATATATATATATATATATATATATATATATATATATATATATATATATATATATATATATAAAATCCGTTGTAGCATACCTGACCTTTGACCTTTTTTAACAACTTGTAAAATAAAACATATATTACAAATTAATATTTAATAAAGTATTTAGCTTCTGTTTTCTTTAAGGTAAACAAAAAGCAGAAGCATCTTAAAATAATGACAGAGAGTTATGTGCTAGGTGCGTATTTGGACGACGAAATTGTTTTCATCAGTAACAACATAGCAAATGGACTCGTCTGAACCCATACCAGAACTGTTTTCACACACAAGGTAGCAGCGACAGCCACCGATAAAGACAATTGTCGAAATACGTATCTCGCGTATAACTCTACGTTATTATTTTGTGGTTTTTATGGTAATTTTGGTTTTTGTTTCAGTCTCCATCCAGTGCCCAAACTAGGTGGTCCAAGAAAATTTTAAAAACCTTCTTTTAAACTATTTTTATTATATTAGGAAAGACGTATCAAACGGTCTGATAAAATGAACCACGTGTATATACAAAATTAGTATAAATTATAAGCAAAAAAGTTAGATAAATGCCTTAAATAGAATTAAAAATCTCGGGACGCAGCAAGCGCGTTATGGTAGTGAATTTTTATTAAATGCTTCAAATCTGAATAACTCAATTTTATATAAACTTAGAAAGTTTAATTTTGGTATGCAGTAAGGTCTTTCCTAGGGCAAAATATCCACCGAATTTCATTTAAATAACTTTGTAATTTTCGGAGAAAAAATTTTTTTCGGAAGAAAATTTAAAATTTGAATAACTCAATTTTCTATAAACTTAGAAAGTTGAATTTTGGTACGTAGTAAGGTTTCTCCAAGGCAACATATATAGTAAATTTCGTTAGAGCAGCTTTGTTCTTTTCGGAGAAAAAATTTTTTTTGAAAGAAAACTCAAAATTTTCCCGGAAAACCTCGTCCGATTTTTCTGGCTAACGAACTCATCCAAGCCATCAATAAAAGAAAGGCACTGGCCGAGTTTTAACATATATATATATATATATATATATATATATATATATATATATATATATATATATATATATATATATATATATATATATATATATATATATATATATATATATCTATATATATATATATATATATATAAACATATAAAAATTGAAACTGACCCCGGATATGGGTTCTAGGGGTCCTAGTTTACGCTCATTTGAAAAAATTTTTGCAAAGTCTCACCATCGATACTTCTCTATTAGTGAATTTTTTTTTAATATAAATTCACTAATATGGTAATTTCAATTTTAAATTTACAGGCATACATTATAACCAGTTAAATACGGACCATTTTATGCATTAGAGCATGAAAGAGTATCCTTATGTTCGGTCAACAAAAATAAAACGTTTCATTGTCGTTGAAGAAATTCTTCCGCACGTTAAACGACAGGAAATAATTATTTGACGGTATAATAGCCAAAAAGACAATCATGTTTGTTTGTTCCTTACATTGATCGACGAAAGTCGCTAGCATTTTTTCCACTCCGTTGTTATCCAAAAGGATATTACCTCTAAATTCACCCCAATTAGAGAATAATACGCCATTCTTTACTTTCTGCTAAGTTTGCTGACAGCGTCCTTTAAAAATTAATTAAGTTGAGTCAGTTGCTGGCATAAAACAATTCTTAAAATTTCTGACGAAGCAAGTGGAAATTTTATGGGGAGATAAGTTGCTTTCTTAAGAAAATGTGGCCGTTCGGGAAACACATAACATAAAAAGGGGCAGATTATTTACTATTTATTAATCTAGAAGTAGGCTTTAAGCGAGGAATAAAGTGCGTTTGTCCGACAAATATAGTGCCGGTATCGAATTAAAAAAGGTAACCTGTATTATTTTTATAACATTCTTCGACAATTTTTTAATAAATTATATACCTAGGTTCATTAATTATTATTGTCCTAACTTGGTGAAACCGTTCCATACTAAATACGAACGTGGACACTCTTTCTCTGCCTTCACAAAAGATTATATTATCTTCTCTGCAATTGATGTAAGAGGTTAAACAGATTTCAGAGAACGCAAGCATTTATTAAGTCAGAAGAACAGTCTGTACGCCTTTATATATATATATATATATATATATATATATATATATATATATATATATATATATATATATATATATATATATATATATATATATTGTGACTGAGCACTCATGACTAATATATTAATTTAATTGCATGTAGGAAACACATTTTTATGATATTATTAATAAAAGGCAAAGCCTCTCTAAGACATCATGACCTTGATTTTGCCACAAGATGGGTGTTTACTCGCTTCTTAAATAGTTGGAGATTATATTTATTAGGATATATGTCTGCCGAGAGGGCATTCCAAAGCTTAGATGTTCTAGGAAAGAACGACGATTCGTAACGAACTGTTCGAGAGGTGGGTATTTTAACACTAAAAGCGTGTGCTTTTAGACTAAAACGGGTTGGCCGATTAAAGCTCCCAAGCGGAGGTACTAACGAAGACATTTCTAAGGACCAATGTCGATAGTAGTATAGATAGAAAAGGGAGGGATCTCTAATTATAAACGTAAGATGCAGGAAAAGGTATAGCTTCTCAGAGGTATCTGGTTCGGCTGACTAGATCTCATTACGTTCCACACGCATGACGTGCGATCCATATCCGTTAGAGGAGAGCGAGCGCCCGCAGCAGGACCAAACAAGTCAGTTAGAAGCAGGGTTGCAATATTAGAAAGTGTTGTTGTGCTGACGTCTAACTTAAAATTGTGCCGATAGAGGGTCGATTTGTGCAGGCTACTGTAATTTTAAATTTGGCGCCAAAGCAATACTACTAAATCACGACAGGCACAATCTTCTAAGTGTATGAACCATAGATATATGCTTTCCTCGTCTATGGATGGTTTAATAACCATTTGTAACATAAAAGTATATTTTTCTTTGAACTTCATCTTACAAATATATTAGGAACTATGGAGTTCCTTATCCACAACGAAAAACTATGGAATATACCGTATTAAATATCTAAAAAGTAAATAAATTATAAAACTACAACTCGAACGATGACGTATGACATAACGTGCAATGATTTGACAGGTGCCTGTTTGACAGAAGGCCAAGGGCAGTAAATCTAAATTATTTGATTCGCATTCCTGTGCGTCTTGTTGTTTAGGATGTACGCTGAACGCTCGAGCAAATTTCAAAATACAACTAATGGTGTAAGGTTTAAACAACTCTCTATAGGCTAAATTAATATCAGTTATTGCAATTAGTAAAAATGGGCTGAGTTCTTGTTGTATAGAGCTGATTGTGCTGCAAAGAGGAAATTGTGCTGGTTTTGGCACAATTGTGATGGAAATTGCAACCCTGGTTAGAAGCGACTAAAGTACATCATAATTATGCTGTGGTCTGTAGTCTGTGGTTAGATTATTAGTATCCCCACTACGCCGGAAGTGTTAGCCACCCGTCAAGCAGCAGCGAGATTCCGTCAGCGAACATCTTCGGACCGCTAGCCGACACGATTAACAAACGCCGTGCTTCGCTTATCCAGCTCAGAACGATGTGGTATCCAGGAGACCTAGAGGCCGTCACCAGCTGCACCGTGCTGATCTCCAGGAAGTAGACAGCTCCGACCCATTAACTAGGTAATTGGAAGATCGTCTAAGAACAAGCGCCGACGTCCCCTTGCTGATCACATAAAGCGCTCGAATCCTCTTTAAAGGAGGCGATGTCGTAGTGTTCAAAGACTATATAAAAGATTCAATGATTTTGTGAATTTGTTTTATTTCTGTACAGTGTGTTTGGGTTCGAAAGCTTAGTCATACGTCGGTATACCTACAGCGGGGTGTCGGGGTATGCTGTCAAGCAAAGTATTCACGACAAGGTGAGATCTTAACCGTGACCGGGCGTATTGTATTCCTAATTATTTCCCGGAAGTCTTTTAAAACGCAAGGTCTGATTGTACAAACTTTGTTTTTAAAATGGCTCTATAAAAGTCTGAAGGGCTGACGTCTAGTACATAGCCAACCACTATATCATACCACACCTACCAATCCATCGTCCTGGAAAAACTTGATCGACATATCTGGGGACATTAATCTCAGAGTGCAACGGTATTTTCCTGATAACATAGTCGTTTGTCAAATGTACCTGGATTTTCTTGATTAGAAAACAGGTGAGTCAGAGAGGACAAAGTTCGTCTCTTACAAGGCTGTTGTATTTTTTTGTCCAAAAAAGAAAATGGTTCTAAAATATTATTACCAATTATACAGACCCATGCATTTTTAGAGTATTACGTGCATAAGATAGGCTATCTCGTTTTACAAAGCTCGGTTAAATATTTAACGGTTAGTTAATCAAGGCTCCAGACGACCAATCACAGATTATGGTCGTCTATGACTAATTTAGGTTTTTGGCATGACAACCAAATATTTACAGCTGTGATTGGTTGATTAACTAACCGCCCGTTAAATATTTAACCGAGCTTTGTAAAACTGGATAAGCGTATCTTATAAGTTAGATCCTTCTGCTTATCAACAACTCAATATGTCGGTGAAAAGAAAACGTCTCAGCCTTAAAGAAAAAATTTAAATCATTACTGATAGTGAAAAAAGTGGTTCAAGTTCAAGAAAACTGGCAGAAACATTTAGTGTTGGAAAAACTCAGATGACATTTAAAAAAATAAAAGTGATATAAAAAAACTTTGTGAACAAGGTGTTAACGTGGAACAGAGGAGAAAATTTCCAAAAACTGAGGGTAGTGCTTGATCAAGTGGTGTATAACTGGTTTTGCAAAGCTCGAAATAAAAATGTGCCTGTATCAGGGCCTTTAATTCAACAAAGAGGATTAGAAGCGGCGCAGAATTTAAATCTGACCAATTTCAAAGCATCAAACGGGTGGCTAGAAAAATGTTGCCAAAGACATAGTATTTGCTTCAAAGCAATTTGTGGTGAGTCAGCTGACGTTAACATCACGGATGTAGAAAATTGGAAATTAACATTGCCATCAATCTCAAAAACTTATTGCCCGAGAGACATTTTTAATGCAGATGAAACAGGTCTTTATTACCGTGTGACACCATCAAAAAACTTTGCTTTAAAGAACGACAAGTGTGCTGGAAAAAAATGGCTAAACAACCACTGACAATTATATTTTGTGATAATATGCTGGGTGAAAAAGAAGGACCTTTAATTATTGGCAAAAGCAAATTATTTTAAGGGTGAACATATTAGCGCATTGCCACTGGAGTGGGTATCAAACAAAAAGGCTTGGATAACAACAGATATAATGACAGCATGGCTTCATAAATTTAACAATAAAATGAAAAGACAAAACAGGAAAGTAATGCTATTTTTAGACAATGCAACTTCGCACACCAAGATCCCACTGGAAAACGTAAAGATAATTTTTCTTCCGCCGAATACAACATCCCACTGTCAACCTTTAGATCAAGGTATAATTCAAGATTTCAAAATGATTTATAGAGGTTTACTGGTTAAAAGACTGTTAACGTTAATTGGCAGTGATTTAGTTCAAGAATTCCATAAACACATCACCATTACCAATGCTTTGATATGGATAGCTGTTGCCTGGAAAAGGGTCTCAAAAGACCCTATTAGCAAATGTTTCTGCAAAGCTGGATTTTTACAGAATGCGCAGGAATTAGAAAATATTGCTCATGAAGATGACATTCCCTTGGCGCAATTATTTCCCACATTGACTAACCCATTTTCAAGCTTAAGACACTTTGCAGCAGTTGATGATCATATTTTAACCGAAAGTCCCGAACTAACAATCACCGATTGTATTGAAGAAATACGTGAAAATACGGAAGTGCAGTCTACCACCAATTCTGATAGTGAATGTGAAGAATCTGATTGTGTTGCATCTGTATCTACAATTTCAAGTTTATCCGAAGCTTGCCTAAAATTACGAGACTTTTTTGTGCTTTCAAATAACAATGAGTTAGCTACAAATATTTCAAAAATGTTAATTAAATGTGAATCGGAGAATTATAAAAATAAAATCAGGAATATGAAGCAGCGCAATCTATCATGAAATGTGTCAAAAAAGTTTTAAATAAATTGTGCATGTTACAATTTAAACTTCATTTTTTGTCGTTGTTCTGTATAATGTTATTAATAACTGTACCTCTACCTACATATTAATTGCAGTATGTAAATAAAAGTTTGTGATTTACAATTTAAGTGTTGTTTTTTTTTTTTTTTTTCTAAAAATGTTAAAAACTTCATAATAAGTTCCCTATAGTAAACAACCTATATAGGGTGTCGCATTGAAAACGAAACAGACCGATTTGCGTCCAGAGAATTTTTTTTAAGAAACGCTGAAACACGTCAATTTTAATATTGAGGGGGACATGTTTTGACATAAAACTCAACTTTGTCACATCAACCCCTAAAGGGTGGTGATAACAACCCTTATATTTTAAATAGGGAACATGGGTCGAGTGTTACATCATTTAAAAACTCTTTCTTTTCTCAATTCAGCACACTAATTTTTCTGGAAGTTTTATCAACTCGTTTAAAAATTATTCACAGTTGAAGATGCAAAAACGCATTCCATTCATTCCGATAAGAAATGTGCTGATAGTCAATGTTTTGTTGGTTTGTAAACAAAAAATTGACTATCAGAACATTTCTTATCGGAATGAATGAAATGCGGTTTATTATTTCAGTTTATCTGTCGGTTTGATACTCGATAGTACTACCGAAAATTAATTTCCCAATGGTGTAGTCTGTAGAAGAAAGAGTTGAAATAATTACTCTTTTTTTTTCAAAGACGATGACTGTGCCAACAGTACCGCAAATTTGTTTAATGAACGACATCCGAACAGACATGGTAACAGAAAATACATTTTGGAGTTAGTTGCAAAGTTTCGACAGAGTGGTTCAGTAGCCAACAAAAAAACGGGATCCTGAGCGTGAATTTCGGGTTAGAAATGAGACTGCTGAGATTGAAGTTTTTGGACTAATTTCTGCAGACCCAACTTTGAGCACGTGAAAATTGGCCACTGTTTCAAACATCGAAAGAAGAACTATTCAGCGAATATTGAAGCATCATAAATTTCACCCGTATAAAATTCATCTTGTACAACAACTGAATGGAGATGATTTTGATTGGCGACTGTAGTTTTGTGAAGTTATAACTGCACGAATAGCTGATAACGAGAACTTTCTGTTCAATATCTGTTTTTCAGATGAGTGTACGTTTTTATTAAACTCTACGAAACGTATTTGGAGTTAGTAGAAGATATCGTTTACCCTCTACTAATTGAGATTGTTGAAAATGATGATCGGTATCAAGAAAATCAATTAGCGTTTCAACAAGATGGAGCTCCTCCAACGTGTTAGGTAGTTTTTGGACAGAGAGTTTCCAGAGCAATGGATTGGACGTAGAGGGGCTATTTAGTGGCCCCTTAGATTTAACTCCTTTAGACTTATTTCTATGGGACTATTTAAAGAGTAGAATTTACACAACAGAACCCGAGTCTCTGGAAGAATTACGACGACGCATTGTTGAAGAATGCCGTCTAATAACTCCACAAATGCTCCAGAATGTCAGAGCTCGTTTTGAACAAAATTTGCACTTTTGTATGGAAGCTGGTGGTCAACAATTTGAACACTTGCCTAACTAAATAAACATTTTTGAACGTTTGGTTTTGTTTTTTAGTGTTTTTTTTTTAACGAAAAATTGACTAATTAGTGCATTTCTTATCACAATGAATGAAATACGTTCTTGCAGCTATGAATTCGTTTCCAACTTTAGGGACGCAGTGTATACACATTGAAATGGACTTCAAATATGGGTTCTAGTGGATTTAATTAGCGTTAATTTAAAGCAAAATTCCCAAAGTTAGAACCGAGTTAAAGAAAATGGAATTTCTTATGGAAACTCTCTAAAAATGAAAGTTATCTTAGGAATTCCTAAATGAGACATCGTATTGTGCGGATGAGCGCTAACATCAAACAGGGTGAAAATATTAGCTCTTTATAGCACAAGGAACTGTCAGCATATCAACTTACGGACACCCTGCGTGGAATATTTAATCACAAGCACATGATTTATTTTTAGCGTTATCGGCGGTTATATTATGTTCACTCCAATACAAGTCAGCTACGTGAAAAAGTGCTTTATAAACCTTTGATAATCCGAAATTAAAATACGCTAGTATATTATCTACAGGCAGCGTTTTAGTAAACCTAAATTATGCGTTAAAACAATGTAACAAAGCAAATTAATAAAAGTTCAGGACGCAGCAAGTGCGTTATAGTAGTTAATTTTCATAAAAATGTTTTTAATAGCAAATATGTCTATTTTTCATGAAGGCAGGCATCAAATTTGGTTACCGGTATAACCTATATAAAGGATGGGCCATCTAACGTTTGGAATTGGAACTATTGGTTATTTTGAGGTTGGTTTGATGTCATTTCCGATGTGACAGAAAGTTATTTTTATGTTTGACATTTATGAAATAGGTCGCTTTTCGCTTGAAAAAGGTTGGGACATATTAAAAACTTACTTCCAAAGTGGCGAGTCTTCTACTCAAACTGTAAGAAATTTACGGAAAAAAATTTACAAAAAGGATGTGCCAAAAACGCAGTTTGTGGATCAATTTGTGAAGCGAGTTCGTGAAAATGGATCGCTGTTGGATAAAACAACCCGTGTACCTACTCGTCCAGTGCGCTTAACCGAAAACATCGCTGCTGTTGCTCAGAGTGTGCGTGAACAACCATCAACATCAACTCGTCATCGTTGTCAGAATTGAACATTTCACGCACTTCTTTGGGAAGAATGTTGCATAAAAATCTCGGTATAAATGCGTACAAAGTTCAATTAGTGCAAGAGCTGAAGTTGCATGACCATCCGATGCGTTTTCGGTTTGCTCAATGGGCCGAAGACCGCTTGATCGAAGATGAGCATTTTTACCGAAAAATCATCTTTTCAGATGAAGCTCATTTCCACCTCGGAAGATACGTCAATAAGCAAAATTGTCGTATCTGGGGCTCAGAAAATCCAAACGTCATCGTGGAGAAACCAATGCTTCCACAACGATTGACTGGTGCGGATTTTGGTCTGGCGGATGAGCCATTTTTCTTCGAAAATGAGCAAGGAAACGCCATTACGGTGAATGGCGATCGCTACCACGCCATGATAAGAGATTTTTTGTTTCCCAAAATTGAAGAGTATGACATAGACGACATTTGGTTTCAACAGGACGGCGCAACGTGTCACACAGCCAACGTAACACTCGTTCTTTTGCGCACTGTTTTCGAAAATCGCATAATCAGCCGAAATGTTGATGTCAATTGGCCACCTCGAAGCTGCGATTTGACTCCGTTGGACCTTTTTTTGTGGGGAGCCGTTAAGGACAAGTGTTACGCTAACCATCCAGAGACTATTGACGACTTGAAATATGAAATCGAAGTTGCCATTGACGAAATAGAGGCCCAAACAATCGAAAATGTACTGAAAAATTAGACTGATCGAATAGAGTATTGTAAGGCTAGCCGTGACAGTCATTTGAATGATGTCTTCCATTCCTAAATGAAAAGGTTCAATCTTTCTAATAAACTCATAACTTTTAAAAAATATTCATTAGTTTCTTCTTATAGCCGATTCAAATTCCAAATCTTAAATGGCCCACCCGTTAGTAAAAACAATGTACTATACTTCATCAAAATTACTTTATTGTTTGAAAAACTATAAAAAATTTCCGAAACTGAACTTAAGATGTTCCCCAAAAAATTAGTCGAATTTTTCTGGCCAACGAGCCTGTTCAAGCTATTTACCCACGTAGCAACAGATATATACATACATATATATATATATATATATATATATATATATATATATATATATATATATACATTTATATATATATATATATATATATATATATATATATACATTTATATATATATATATATATATATATATATATATATATATATATATATATATTCACAAAAAGCTTTCCGACGAAAATCCGAAAAAAAAATTTACAATAACTTATTACCAAAATGTCACAAAAATCTCACAAACAATGAATTCTACGGAAACACAAAAGCAGAATCTGTAAACACGTTTAAAAGATAGGAAAATGCACACAAATATTTCTAAAACGAGAATCTGTAGGTATAAGGAATTGTTCAATTTGAAAAAATTGAGTTTCGAATTTTTCCACATTCCGTCACTATTTGAGAGCGCTCTGTGTAAGGCATTTCGATTTTTTCGACAACTAATATTAAAAGAAAACGTCTCTGACTGCGTCACTTTCATGAGACTTTCCTATCTATTGGTACATATAACTGAAAACCTAATTAAATATTCGATGAAAGGCTTCTTTCCAGACAATAAAATTTATTAAAATCCCTACGCGTTTCGGCCAACTGAGTAGCCATCTTCAGGGGTAAATCTAGAAACACAATAAAAAGGTCTGTCAGAAAACGTTGTTTCCTGATAGGCAATTGTGCTGGTTGGCACACAATGGTATAAAGACGATCAATACAAAAAACGTCAAGGATAAAATCTAAAGTCAAACAGTAAAACAAGCTAAAAAGCAACAGTAAAACAAGCTTCGTAGCTAAAATAGAGTCAAACATGCAATTACAGCAGGTTAAAAGCATCGGAGTAAACTAAACCATAGCAAGCTAATGACAGAGTATAAAAAATTATTGTGAAATTAAACGCTACGGAGTCAACTGACAGAGAAAACGTAACAGGAGGCCACAAATCAAGCAGAAACTCCATGAGAACCCTCAAAAGTGTAAATTCGTTAAATAAACCATGATATAAAAGAGCGACCATACTTTTCAATTCTTGCAAATTGTATCAAAAATTTACGAAAGGTTGATCAAGTTGGAGCTTCATCTATTGCACTAAAGGTCCAACAACATCCGAATGTGCCAGAAATCGATTCACAATCCAAACCCAATCAATATAAAACGGCGATTTAATTACGAAGCACAATAAGAAGTCGGCCATTAATGAAAAGTTGAAAACGGGTGGCGCTGTCGCGACGGCAAAACAGCGAACTAAAAAACAAATGACAGAAGTGGTAGAAATGTCAAAGACAGGCAAGTGGGCAG
Source organism: Tillus elongatus (assembly GCA_964006375.1). Lineage (NCBI taxonomy): Eukaryota > Metazoa > Arthropoda > Insecta > Coleoptera > Cleridae > Tillus > Tillus elongatus. The sequence continues at coordinate 94,484,110 of OZ023263.1, read as the reverse complement.
GGAAGGAGAGCCACAGAACAGCAATCTTCATATCCACAATAACTCTGGCCATAGAAAAATGCAGAGAGTTCATCAACACTAGTTCACTAGATGATTGTACAACGAAGGAAAGTTCGTTATGTCAGTGTTTATTTCCTCCTTAGGGCCCGTCCGCGATTGCCGCCCCGATAGCACTGCAGCCTTTGGCTTATTGTGCGCCTTTTTGACTCCACCCATTCCAAAATCACTGTGCCTTGAACTAGTCTGCACAGCAGATGGTAAGGTAAAGTTTTATATTGCTCTGTCTCCGGTCTAGGCTGTCCAGTATACATTATGCTGGTTTCTGACCCAGGACATAATGGATCGCTTGGCGGTGCTCTTGGTCTCGCCCACGACCGGTTCTGATTCCGTAAATGAGTCCGCTGATACTCTCTTCGCGAGACTGTCAGCCTCTTCATTACCGTTGGCCCGCGAATGACCCGGCACCCAGGCGAGGGTAACCTCGTTCAACCTAGCCAGGTCACTCATCTCGTCTCGGCATTCACTAACCAGCCTGGAGTTTACCCGTGGGCTAC